>KZ451906.1:1775317-1942760 GCA_002786265.1 Apostasia shenzhenica
AAAATAATTTTTTTAAGTTTTTTTAAAATAAATTTAAGATTTTGGTGATGGGTAATTTTAGCCATACTTTTTTGGCCATTGCCAAACAGAGCCTTAAAGAGTAAATTTCTTAGAGGCATTCTAGTTTTTTCACGTTGTCCACGAATTTTGAATTGTTTCACTTAGATCTACCTGTATGTCACACCATTTCACTTTATTTATGCGTTACTCATCCATTCTTAGTTAATTATGCTATGCACACTTACAACGTTATAAAATCTTACATACACATATTTAAGTTAAAATTTAGTCAAAATTTATTTGAAAAAAAATATTTCGTTAGTAAATCATTAAAATTACTTTTTTATCCTTAATAGTACATATTTTTTTTCTTCATCGATGTCACACTAAAGCGCTGATCTGTCCTAAAATCAATTCACGTCGTGGATGTTTCCTTCCCTTACCACAACTTCAGTTCCATTACTGTGTGGTCCTTTCTGTGCTTTAGACGATTGCATCCTTGGTGCAAATTGATCGAAACAGATTTTCGCTCTTGCAAAATTACTAAATGCCCTTATTAATGTTTCATAAGTTCCTTCAGTGAGATCATAGCAGTAGGAAAACAAATAAATCAAGATAAATTAGGAATTTCAATAAATTTAAAGTCATGTGTAGATCATATAACAACAAAATGTTAACCTTAGAAGCCTTAAGTGTAACAAATTAAAATTTGTGGACTAATGTGCAAAAACCTAAGACATCATCAATCTATAAGCAATTCACCTTTTTTTTTTAAATTATAAACCAAAAGATACTTGTCAATAAATGACAATAGGAAGGAACTACATGATCCTCAATAATTCTATCAATAATTACAAACTTTTGTCTCCACTAAACCTAAAAGCAAACAATGCTAAATTAATCCTATGCCCAATGGGTGCATTGATAATCTTATCCAATCTAATCTTGATACTAAGCAATCTAAAATTGAGTTTAGACCATAATTTAGGGATTATATGAAAGAAAACAGTTTACTCAGCTTCTAAAGAATCTAACCTGATCATAACACTAAGCATTAGGGCAATGAAACAGTTTCCTCATCATATAATTATCTACAATTATTTTCATTCTCAAGAAATGAAGCACTGGTAATATAAACATAATTACCTGCATCTCCACAATCCGATCGATTTGTGTGGAGTCAAGTGGCTGGAAGACAATATATTCATCGATTCGGTTCATAAATTCTGGTCGGAATGTCCGCCTAGCCAACTCAATTACTTGATTCTTCATTACTTCGTAAACTGCTTCCTTGCTATCATGGGTGGTTCGTAGAGTTTCAAGGATATAATGTGATCCGATATTAGAAGTCATTATTATGACAGCATTGGTGAAACTAACAGTCCTTCCTTGTGAATCTGTTATCCTCCCATCATCCAGTAGCTGCAAGAGGATGTTGAACACATCATGATGAGCTTTCTCGATCTCATCAAAGAGGACAACAGAGTAAGGTCTCCTTCGAACAGCCTCAGTCAGCTGCCCTCCTTCCTCATAGCCAACATAACCAGGTGGTGCACCGACTAATCGAGAAACAGCATGTTTCTCCATGTATTCGCTCATGTCGATTCTCACAAGGGCATTTTCGGTGTTGAAAAGGTACCCCGCAAGCGCTTTAGCAAGCTCAGTTTTACCCACACCTGTGGGACCCATAAACATGAAGCTCGCGATTGGACGGTTCGGGTCTGAGATCCCGGCCCTAGATCTACGGATGGCATCGGCAACCGACTTAACTGCAATATCCTGACCAACAACCCTTTTATGGAGAACCTCTTCCAATGAAACCAATTTCTCTCTCTCTGATTGCTGCAGATTCGACATTGGGATGCCCGTCCACTTGCTCACAATCTCAGCAATATCAAGATCAGTGACTTCTTCCCTCAGCATAGATTGTTCTGATTGCCGGAATTCTGCAAGCTTCTTCTCGGCTTCCTCAAGCTGTCTCTGCAGAGATATGAGCGTCCCATATTTAAGCTCAGCAGCCTTGTTCAAGTCATATTCACGTTCGGCAGCTTCCATCTCTAAGTTGACCCTATCAATCTGCGAGAACAGTACACAAAATTGAGAACTTTTTTTTTGATAGTCAAAATTGAGAACTTGATAGGGCTGGCAATTATTCAAAAATTGAAACTCAATATATTTTCTTATAACTCAAACTATTTTAAAATGGAACCAATTCAACCCAAAAATGACAGAAAGCAAGTTATAAAAAACTTGTAATATATGAACATGTCAAAGATAAAGTTGGCAACCTAGCTCGAATCAACTCAAAAATTGAATAAAAGAAATACCATTTTAATCAACTCGAACCAAACTCTAATTGAAAGCAAAAATTTTCAATTTTGAAGATAATCTTGATCAAACTTGACCTAGCCCTAGCAAGTACCATGGAGCTATGGAGTTATAGCACTTATGTTTACCTCCTCTTTGATTGAACGAATGCAGTTCATTAGGTTTTTCTCCTGCTCCCACTGCTCAGTAAGTTCCTTTTGCTTCTCCTTCAGTGCTGCAATATCATGTTCCAGCTTGCCTAGTCTCTCTTTTGAAGCTTTATCAGTTTCATTCTTTAAGGAAAGCTTTTCCATCTCCAATTTCATTAATGCTCTATCCACCTCATCCAATTCAGTAGGCTTGGATGTTATCTCCATTTTCAACTTTGCAGCAGCTTCATCGACAAGATCAATGGCTACATATAGCGCGAAAAAATCAAAAATGAAATCAGACATACTACAAAATAAATAGTAATGCTAAATATCAAATTGCATACTCAACATTAAGATCATTTTGCAAAAAACTATAAATAACATGAACAATGAGAACTTCAGCCCCATACCTTTATCAGGTAGAAAACGGTCAGTAATATACCGGTCCGATAAGATTGCAGCCGATACTAGAGCGCTATCAGATATTTTGACACCGTGATGCAGCTCATAGCGCTCACGGAGCCCACGAAGGATGGATATTGTATCTTCAACAGAAGGCTGAGCACAGTAGACCTGCTGAAACCTCCTTTCCAAAGCAGGATCCTTCTCAATGTATTTCCTGTATTCATTCAATGTGGTTGCCCCTATACAGCGAAGCTCGCCTCGACCTAGCATTGGTTTAAGCAAGTTGCTAGCATCCATGGCTCCACCAGTAGCTCCTACACAATTCGAAATATGCAGGAAAAAACTATAATTCTAGAAAAACATCCCAAATTACAAGTCTATGCACCATAAAGGTAACAGAAGTACCAAAAAAATAAGGAGCTGAATGCACTGTTCACTCCAGAAATTCAAAATTCTTAAATAAATGAAATCGTCCTCATTTGAAATGGATGTAAAAGGATCTTACCTGCGCCAACTACAGTATGAATCTCATCAATGAACAGAACAATTTGCCCATTAGAAGCCGTAACTTCTTTAAGAACAGCCTTCAGCCTTTCCTCAAAATCTCCACGAAATTTGGCCCCAGCAAGCAACGATCCCATATCCAAGGATATCAGCTGAATGAAAATTTGAACTTAAGAATTTTCACAGGAAATCCATTATATGCATCATCAATAAGCACTGGTCCATTAATCCTTAAAATTTGATATCACAAGGACCTCAAAGACAGAGAAAGCACTGTTCAAATTACTCAAGACCAAAGTCAGAAACACAACAAAAGAAGTTTCAGAATGTTAAACAGTAAATAAATTATCCAACATAACAAGCATCTAAGTCCATAGCATGATGCAGTGAATATGTTATACAGTCTTCACAACAGTTAAGGTTTGAAAAAAGTGAAACATTGAGTAGAATACAATGAGTTTGGACCCAGCATCAACAACTCATTATAACAACTATATAGGAGTTAGATATGCCAAGTTCTTTTAAAAAACGTAAAGGCAAAAGATTCTCAACTCAAGGCCATATAGTACTCTTAGCCAATCATAGGAAGTAATTCAGCTCAAGCTTTCAGAATCAGGGAAGTAATAAGCAATAGCGTTATAAGCAATAGCGCTACTGATTTGTAAGATAAATGGTATAACCTTTCTGTTCAACAAGGGCTCAGGAACGTCACCTCTAACAATTCTTTGAGCTAATCTGCAAAACAATAACTTTAAAAGTCAGCTCCCAAGCAATGTATCCATAGGACCAGCTCTGATAGGCACATACAGATCATTTCAGCGTGCCAATTAACAAGATATTTAACAGCAACGCTGCACAATATTTAGATGGCAACATTCACACTACAAAATTTGCAAATAAGCCACAAAAATTTACTTCTACTACTCCAGATATTTAATTGGAATTTCAACAGATAGAAAAGAAAGTTCACTTTAAGATATATACCCTTCAGCTATGGCAGTCTTCCCAACACCAGGCTCACCAATAATCACTGGGTTGTTTTTTGTTCTCCTGCACAAAATCTGGATGCAGCGACGTATTTCATCATCACGGCCTATAACAGGATCTAGCTTACCACGCCTAGCAAGTTCCGTTAAGTCGTACCCATATTTCTCTAGTGCTTGGTACTTTCCCTCCGGATCTACACAGTCCAAAACTGTGTTAATCAACAACATAATACTTGGGTGTAACAAAAAACATACGCATAAAAACTTCCTTTGGATTACAATTGTATACTATAGAATCTCAGAATAGCTCATACGCACAGATATAATTTGCTTTATGAACATCATACAGTCATTGAAGAAACGAACAATTCATGGCTGGCAGTTAACATCGTTCAATAAAGGCCTTTTAATCATTTCAAATGCATAAGCCATCATCAATATTGAAGGATGGCATTCTTCTTTATAAATCAACTATAACTTGTACAAAATTACATCAACTGATATCCCCATTAAGAATATTACAAAAAATCAGTGAGAACATGATATGAGACAAATGAATGAAATGAAAGTTCAAAGTTCTACAAACTTGAATAGCCATTAATCACAAACTAATGTAAAAATTTTAGAAATAATTTTATAATGATCAAGAATTTATTCAATCTCGTGAAAATAATTTATTAAAATTTTAATTAAAGTGGATCGAAGGTAATTGAAAAACTACCAATTCAGATTAGAATAAAGTTATATTTTCAATACAAGTTATGTTTTCAATTTCAAATAAAAGAAGGATATATTTTCAACAAATGGAAAGGAGAATAAGGGATCTCACAAAATTAACCAACAGTGATGAGTTATTCTCAATAATAAAAGTTCGCACTATGGGGCAATTTCGAGTAAAGTTCAGAAAAGCAAGGAAATCCACAATAGTCGAATAGCCAAATTAATGTTTGTTAAAATTTGTACCTGAACCAAGGAATCCTGATGCTTAGACGTAATTTTCCATTAATAGAGCTTTGTAACCTATTGATGTGGAGCATATGGGAGCAAGAGGATTGATTTGATGCGGGATGAAAAATAGAAACGACAATTTTTTAATCAGCAAAATTAACTGGCGAATTATTTTTTATTAAGCACAAGAATTTTCTAAATAAATTATATGAGAAATAAGATTTATAAATTCTACAAATTTAAAATATTTCAAAATTAAAATTACGTTAGATCATCTGATAAATAAGAATTTATCAGATTAGGGTATCAATTCAATTTCAACAAATCAGATCCGAGGTTCAAAAATTATGGACAGATATCTCACAAATAAAATCCAACAGTAATTTTTTTTCGCTCAAGTTAATATATGGTAGCACAATTAGAGCCAAAAGAATAATGAAATAGAGCAAATAATTTCTTTTAATTGAATAATTAGTGATTAATTTAATTTAATAAGAATCTTATCTTTTAAAAGTTGATTGCAGGGGCAGGCGAGCTCATGGGAAGAGGGAGGCGCACGTAGCAGAATGAGCTCGGAGCAGACACGCAAGAGAGTGTGGGCAGCGCTCTAAGCAAGTGGATGGCAGGCCACAAGTGGCTCGCGCAGGTCGGGGCGCGCAACTCGTGCAGTGCTCTCGTGTGAGGGCCGTGAGCCGTTCATGCGTGCGGGTAACACACTATTCGCACAAGCGGGATTTGAGCACATGGAGGCGTCGAATCGAATTAGGGATATGTAGAGGCCTCGGCGCAGAGGAAGACCAGCACTGGCGGCCTCGCTGGGGATGGAGGACTCCCTGATGAGTGTTGGTGTGGTTGTGGATGTGGTGGGTGGTTAGTGAGATCGGCACGAGATTACTGCTGAGCGAGAGGAGATCGACACAAGGAGTGATGACAGGGGGAATAGCAGTGCCTGCATGCTCGGTGGCTGAGAGTGAAGTGCGGGGAAGTCGGAGGGCACGAGCAAGGCGCGTGAGGCGGCAGGAGTGGTCCGGCTTGCGCGAATGTGGAGCGTGTAGGCGGGATTGCAAAGGAGGAGGCAGAGAGATGAATAGGGATAGAAAAAGGAGAGAATTTTTTTTATATAAATGGGAGTAGATAACTAAATTATTTGAAGATTCTCACGAAAAGCTGACCCTACCCTTTCCTTCACTAGAATATCAATCCTTAACTAGGACCTAGATATTTAGAAAACTCAAACATAATTTCATTCATCAAAAAGTAATTCCCTTTTACAATGCAAGACAACCTTTTTATATGGAGAGATCTCATAAAAAAATTTAAAAATACAATACTAAATTTAAAAAATAAAATACCAAATAAAATCAACTCTAAATATTGTGAATTTTCAAATCTCCCAAATTTATTCAAATCAAATCCGGATAAAACTAATATAGAAATCTACAATTAGCTTTAATCAATTAGAATTTAAATTTTTATTTAGCAAATGATGTCATCTTGGCCTTTAAATGCAATGCTGATTCGTGTCCCCACAAATTACAAGATTCGCGAGTTGGGCACAAGTTTGTGACACACAAGGATTTGACGGGCGGGGAATGAGAGCTTAAGCGAGCGACATGTAGCTGATGAGGGCTCAAGCCATGGTCTTCGTGGGCAACACTTTAGCTCAACGGAAAGAAGAAGCAAGGTCAGGGATTCTGGGGCTTGGCAAATCGCACTCATGGCTAGCCCACAAAATTGGCCTGTTGCACCTGGGCTTGGTGAGACATAGAGAAGGAGAGTGCAGTCTCCCTTGCTCAACAAGGCATGAAGAAGTAACAATTTAAGAGAAAACAACACAAGTCAGATGGATGGCAGGGCTCAATGAGGCGATCCAATCCCCAAGATGAAAGATCAGTGTGATGCGGATAATGGATGACAATAGACATGTGATAGCGCTCAGTGAAGTGAAAGGAAGTGAAAGAGGAAGAAATCAATATGGAGGAGACGAACTTAGGGGAAGTGAAGCGATAGAGAATGTGCAGAGTTTAGGGATTATCACCAAGCCCTTCTCCATCCAAAATATCAATTCATTCCAGAATCAAACAATCCAAAAAAAAGTCAAATTTCAAATTATTCAGTATTAAGAAAATATATGATAATAAAGAGACATTTATATAGACCTCCAAATAGATTGATTTAATAAAAAAAATACATAATATCATAATTTACTCACACAAATGAGGAAATACTAACATCATATCTAGAAAACACAAATAAAATAGGAAATAATTAATACAACATAACTCCTGCAAGTAAATAAAATCAATCCTAAAAATAGAATATTCTCTCAACAAAATTCATTTTTGATATAGAGGAATATTCAATCAAACATCATAGAAATTCTCAGTAGCCGGATTTTCAAATATCTCTCACCCATCAGTCAATATAGATTGAAGTAATGTAGTCACAACTCAACCATCAACAATTATTTTATTAGGAATAAATTGACGGTCAATTGTGATATTTCCACCAGAAGAGGTATTCCTCACTTCTAAATAAAATAACCTAAAGTGGCTAAATGAGCTACATAGCCGACTGCACTACTTACATTTCTCGGTACAAAACAATGATAGTATTACTCCAAGGATTTGAAATATATGGAGTATGCAAAACAATGACAGCACAATAGCACATCATACAGATACAGTCATAAATCACATAAGGTACCAAAGGTAACTTAAAAAGAATGATCTCTAACAATATCAAAAAAAATTCTATTGCCTACAGACTACATGAAAAGAAAACAGTCAACATAAAACAAACATAATGCTGCAAGCAAAAGTATCCACAGAATATCAACATAGAAGGGGTGTCTAAGTAGACCAAGAAAACACCAAAAAGGAATTCATGATTCATAGTTTGTAAGCTATAGAGACAAGAAGACCAGGTTGATAGATGGATAAAGGTTATGGTTCCGTACTTTGATCAGTGACTCTATGACTGCCACGTACAGCTAAAACAGCATCCTTCAATTCCTTCTCAGTAAGATTGAAGTTTTTCAAAAGTTGCTGCCCAAATCTCTTATCTGAGCAGAACGCTTGCATAAAGTGCTCAACTGACACAAAATCATCACCAAAATCCTTCTTGTGCTTCTTAGCATTGTCTAGAAGAGAGATTAGATTCTGTCCAACGACCGGCCCACTAATATCACCAGATATCTGTAAAAAAAGCAGAAAATCTGAAGTTTATGCTGAGCAAAAACTTCTAATTTTATTATGGATGATAGTGGTAGCAATTACCTTTGGCTGTGAAGATATAAATTGATCTGTCGCTTGTAGAACTGCGGTATTGTCAACTCCAGCTTTTGCAAGTATCCTCCGAGCCAAGCCATCCTTCTGCTCCAAAAGGGCTTTCATCAAGTGTTCGGTCTCAACTACTTGCTGCTTATTCATTCTTGCAGCATCTATAGCACTAATTATAGCCTCCCATGACATTTCAGTGAATTCTCCTTGATTGATCTAAGAAATCAAAGTCAAACTTTTGCTGCTGTTTGCTTAGAAACGAAAACGAGCGAAAAAGTTTATTTAATACTTATTTTACATACAACACAAATTTTAATATAAAACATTAATTTTATTTCACTCCTTATGTAAATATAACTATTAAAAATCAAATTTATTTCACATCAATATATATTTCATTAAGAAAATCAACTTTATTTCAAATTCTACGCGAATTCCAATAATATAATATCTTTATTTCACATTACACACATAATAATATTTTAGCTCTCGTTAGCCCAAAAATAACTCTCCAACAAAAAAAATTCACCTAGGAATAATAAATGGTAGCGCAATTACTCAAACCTAGTGGCATCTCCCTAAATGCGCAATATTATCTCTAGGATAATCAAAATTCCCTGCACTCTAAGCAGTTCTTAATGTATCGTGCTCAAGCAGCCATGTAAACCATCTTGGTGCGAAAAATACTAAAATAGAAGGTTTAATTATAATTAAAATTCCCTACAATCTAAGACATTTTAAATGTGCTATAAGCTACCATGAAAACCATCTTGAGGGCAATCATAATCAAAACACAACCAAGTAATATATTGATAATTGTCAAGAATTATATAACAAAACATCTTTTTGAACCATTAAAGCTATAATCTATGAATAGTTTGACAGGAAAACCCTTATTAAAAAGGCACCACAAAAATAAGACATAAGTTGATTAACAGTCCGGTCGCTGAATTGATCCTTAGATGCTCAAGAGGATTTCACTCATTTAAAAATACTGATCATAGTATTATGCTCAGGCGTACTGAAATTTTATGTTCCATTGCAAATAAAAAAAATCAATTCAAGCTTACAATTTAGTTTATCAATTTTAGATCACTTCTCTAACACTTTGTAGGATATCTTCAAAAGAATCCTTAGCATGGCACATATTTCAACAATACTTCTATTGTAAAGCCCTGGCCAAGTGATGACTATCATGTGAAGCTTTTAGCCAACCAAGGGAGAAGTTAGTTCAATGTTATTTTGATGTTACGTCATATTATTTGAAGAAATTAATTATTTGATTTGATAGCATGGCTAGATAACATCACAAAAAATTATAAGATCACCACTCTAAAAGGGCATCTTGGCCTCGTTTGGTAACCATCCAAAAAAGTAAATTAATATTTTAAATTTATCAAGAATTTCAATAACTTTATTTCACATACAACACAAATCCTAACATTAAAAATCAACTTTATTTTATATCTAATATAAATTTCAACGTTAAAATTAACTTTATTTCACATCTAACACATTCCTAATGTTAAACTAATTTTTTTTCTCATCAACTCTATAAAATAAAATATTCTCTTTTTTTCATCTAAAAATAACTCCCAACTAAACAAAGCCCTAGATGACACCTTAATTGTAATGGAGGAAAATATTAAATTGATTTTATATTGTCGTCTTTTAACAAAATGATATTGAACCAAATAAACAACACTTTAATGATAACATAAATATCTATACAACATTGACATCTAGATAACATGAATATCAAGTTAATAATGAACCAAACACCCCCAAAATATAATCTCCACAGAACATGTTTCATTATTAGAAACCATACCGAGATGTAATTTCTATACTTGGCAAAGTAACTAATCTGAATTTGAAATCTCAAAGAGAAACTCGTTAATGTCAAATCGACTTCTAACTTTTTATTTAAAAACTGTTTTGATAACCATAAAAGAAGTAGCTCAAGTAACATATATGTTCATAGGGTAACATTCAGGCGTTGGGTCATCTTGTCAAAAGCTTATACATGTTGAATAAATAGTCTCATGACATAACTACGCCAACGCACTTGAGGGAAAGTTTTTTGGGTGGTAGAACTATCAGTGAACAAATAATATAATACACTTTTCTTTTCAAAAAAGAAAGGACTATAAAAAGTAAATTTATGCTAAATTAAAAAATAAAAATAAGGCAAAATGTTGTTCCTTCTTTCTTCATATAACCACTAAACATTCAATGTTTAAAAGCAAATTTCTGCTAAATTAAGATCTAAAAATAAGGCTAAATATTCTTTGTTCTTTCTTCATTTTAACCACAAAACAATTAATGTTTCTAAACATTCTTGGAAGAAATGTACACATAAAAATAAGGTAATGCATGCTTAAGGAATTGCCAGTTCACCACAAGCACACCTAAGATTTGGCTGAAAAATGAAAATCTTGATATTCGCTCACAGAATTATCTATTGCAAGTCTGCATGCCATCATGATCCTCCAGGACTAAACGGCAAACAAATTTTACAAATAAATTGAGCAAACAACTTCTCCCCTTCAACAAACAAATTTTCCACCAAGGCTTAATGATGTCTCAAAGCTCACTCAGGCTGAACTAATCATCAAAGTTGGGGCTTAACTAAGCTTAGGGACTTGACTTGGCTGCGGGGCTTGGCTTAGAGTCATTCCAAACAGCACAATTGAATTGTACTAGGATTTACCCAAACCAATCAATTAGGCATCATTTGGGAACCTCGCTAAGTTAACCCGCTTAAGTTTGACATGCGCCCAAACAGACTGATTTACTAGAAAAGTGCTAAGCTATACTTCGCAGCTAAAACGGCTAAACTTGCAATTTAAGCTGCTTGAATCCATGTAAGTTGCTTGGGAAGCTACTTTGCTAGAAATAAAATGCTTATTTGTTGGTTGTTTTTAAGTATATATTATGTTTTAACACCTTTACTTACACATCTTTGTCCAAAATTATCTTGGAGATTGGTTAATGCTTACTCCAAAACTATTTGTTTGTAAAGCCGTAATATTTCTATGTTTCTCTCTTTATCATCATATTTTTAATCTAATGATCATGGAACTTAATCCTAGGCGTGAGGAATTTCTTTAAAAAAAAAATGTTTCATTTTTAGTTATGGTTTTCCATAGGTTAATATATCAATGAACGCAACATGTTATTACTATTCAGATTTGTTTTTAGAGTACTATATAATTTATTGTTGTTGATCTAAAACTCCTATAATGGAGAACAAGTCGGAACCCTATTAGACGAGGATGGATTACAGGGGAGAGCAACATCGAAAGGTAGAGAGAGAGAGAAAGAGAGAGAGAGCAAGAGGTCAATCGAACAACTAGAAAAACGTGTAGTGTTGATGTTGGAAAACCACTAAGGAGAGAGGAAAAACCACAAATGAACAGGGAGAAAATTTCCTGCAACTGAAACTAACAGGGAGAAAAGTTCCTGCAACTGAAACTAACAGGGAGAAAAGTTCCACTATATGTTAAATGAGTACAAGACGATCATTATATTACAAAGAGAGAAATAGAAGGGACTTTGCTATTTGGCCAAGGGCTTCTTCGAAGGGCTGAGAACACAGTGGAGCAAGTAGCGCTACTGTATCGGAGAAGCTCGCATACGCAATTCCCCCAATTATATTTAACATTTACATTGACAATGCCAGACACCAGTTGTGAGAGAATAGCAATTGAGGTGAATGGAGGACGAAATCATGTCAACATAAACCACTGAATCCGCCAAACAGAAAAGATATAAGCAAGCATAAAGCTATTTGGAAAACCAAACACTTTTTTCTTTCAATAGGCTCAAGTAGAGCGGCTTAAGCTTAAGCTGCTTAAATGACTTCAGCTGAGCTTTTTTTCCCCAGATGCCTTAGGCATCTATAAGAATTCTTGTGGTTCATTGAATCCCAGGAGGACAGTTTCCCTAGCTAGTTCATTCTCCTGGTCAAGAGTACACCCACCGCAACAATCGAATAAAGAAAAATCGCAATTGGGCATCTTCAATATCGCTCCAATATCTCTTCAAATAGATAAAGGAAACCTGAGTCCATAAAAGGAGGAGAAAAATGGTACCTTGGAGGACTGCGAAGTCGAGTAATACCGACGGAGAATGAGGCCCTTCCCCACCAAGGATCCCGGCGCCGCGAACCCATCTCTAAATCCTACCAAGGGAACTCTTCCAAGCAAGTCGGCGGCAGATGCCGCCGGCATAGGTGGCGAGCAAGCCGCGGCGGCGAGGAGGCCCCTGGAGTGCCGCTGGCGTAGGACAGCGCTCCGAGCAAGCCTGGAGGCCGCGGCTCGAACCAACATGAGAGTAGTTACCTTGCAATCTAGGCTCGGAAGAGGAAATCGAGGAAAAAAGTGAGAGCACCGGAGGACCAGGAAGCAGTGCAAACCTCAAGAGGTTGATTCTGGAGGGAAGAAAATAAGAACTTCCGCTTGGGTTCAACCCGCTGAAGCCCATGGAACACTCGAGAATCTTCTGGCCGCTGTATAGCCTATATATCTTAAATACATCGTATTTTTACCCTTTAAAATACAATGTATTTTTACTGGTATTTTTTAAATATATTTTAACAATAATAATAACTTTGTGAAGTACAACTGCCGAGTAAACTATTTAGTTTACAACTCTCAAAACGCGTAATGCATTTTATTGAATATTTTGAAAGTTCTATTGATAGTTCTGAAGAACCAACAGTAGTAACCAACCTATAAATTATTACTAAAAATAAAATTAATGAAATATTAAAACGAATTAAATATTCTGATAGAATCAAATATCTACATTTAGGATGCATACAAATTACCATCAAAGCTAATTTTAGAGCAGGACTTGACTCACCTATAACATTAATAATCTCCGATAATAGGTTAATAACTACTGAACAATCTTTAATGAGAATAATACAGTCTAATCTTTTATATCACTGTATATATATATATATATATATATATATATATCACTTAAATACATCGTATTTTTACCCTTTTAAAATACAATGTATTTTTACTGGTAATTTTTAAATATATTTTAACAATAATAATAACTTTGTGAAGTACAACTGCCGAGTAAACTAGAGGAAATCTCATTTATATAATGTATTTTTACATATATTTATTAAGTAAATTTCTCTTATTTATCTCTTATCTTATACAAATATTTTTTTTGGTAAATTACACTCAGGTCCTTAAATTTAAGACTTAATAACGCACAGGTTCACGTTATAATATCGGGGTCCCTGGATTTTAATAAATATCAAATGGATTTTTTTTTTATTATTATTAATTTTTTTTAAAATTATCATTATACCACTCCCTCTCTCTCTCCTCCCAAGAGGATCGGGAGGGGTATAATAGTTATTTTAAAAATTTTAATAATAAAAAATAAAAAAGATTTATTTTTATAATTTTAAAAACATAGATCTGTACATTATTAAATATTAAACTCAAAGACCTGGGTGTAATTTACTCTATTTTTCTTAAAAAAATTCATTGAGTAGTTCACTCTTCTACACCACCTACCGCCCAAAGAATATACGACAATTGTGCAAAGAGCAACACATAAGAACTCTGTATTCTCCGACTTTTTATTTGTGTTCGTAACATCTTGATTTTTAATTATTGGTGATTACATAAATTTATTATTGGTTAAATAGATTTAATGATACATTATATTTTTATTTAACTTATAAATAATTTAATTATATAAATTTTTATGTTAAATACTAGTTTGAAATTATACTGAATTGAAATGATTTTAATGTGAACCAAAATGAATTTAGTTAGAATTAAAAAGGATCTAAAAATAAAGAGAATTAAATGATAAAATTATAGTTTTATAATTTTTTAATGAGTTCCTGAATAAGATTGGTGAACTTGGCTTGGTTAGCTTGGGCAACAAGTAAGTTTTGTATATCATAATATTATATAAATTTATTTTATATAAAATTAGAGAGAGAGAGGGGTAAGTCGAGAGATAAACTTATATTTTAAGTTGATCGCACTAATATGCAAATCGATTTGAATTTGAGGTACGAAATACTAACTTTATATGATTAATTTGTTGAATGCTAGAAATAAGTTCTATTGCTTACTTATATTGATTTGCTCATATTTTCTACTCTATAATAATTTATTATTATTCTATGATTAATAAAATTATTATTCTGCTAATTAAACTAGTTTGTACTGTTATTATTATTATTATTTATTTATTGATATAATGATTGATAGATGGTATATTGAATTGACATAACTAATATTTATTACTAATTTTAGTATGAATAATAGTCATAAACTGATGTTCTGTGATATGATGTGGTATAGTTGAGCTTGTATATCTAGAGTTGATGATAGCGAAAAGTTGCTTGCAGTATGTTGATTTGATGAAGGAGGGAGTGTTCGCTGGGTGATGTCCCAAGAGGAGAGAATTACTGGTAAGCTTCTAGCAAGCCTCCAGGATGATAAAGTGGCTGAAACTTTTGTCAAATTTTTAGGTAAAAAAATATGAGAATGATAATTTCAAATCAAAATATAGAATAATAACTTATTATTGAGAAACAAAAAAAATTTAAAAATACTAGATAATATATTTCATGTGCTGTGCTAATGTGTTATAATATTCTTGTTATACATGTGATAAATAATACGATGTGAAGATGTACATATTTTACTTATTTTATTAAACTGTATTCTGTAATATTATTTGATTTTATGTGAAGTTAACTAAAGTCACCTCTTATTTATTTTTCAGGTATATGTCAAATTGCACTCGGAATGGATGTGAGAACGATTTTCCTAAAAACTAATTTAATTTGATTAGTATTTATTTTTAATTAATTGCACTTTATTTAAAATGATATAAAATTATTTTAGATGTTGAATTGTTTATTTAGTAATAAAAGATGCTTTAGGATTACCTTCAACCTAGCTAGCTAGTTGATTCACTACTTAATTTATATATTAGCGGGTCTGGGCATGACAGTGTTAGTCAATTTTTGCTTTGTATAAGCTTGTTATATTGAACTAAAAAAGTTAAATAAAATAAAAAAATATTTATACAGTATGAAAAATGTCTATACAGAATAAAAAAAATGAATAGATCGTTACGAGAAGAGAAGAGTAATGAGGTTAACACTGCGATCTTGAGCCATTCGACCTCAGCTCAAGATTTAATTGAAAATTTTCTATTTGATTTCAATTCAATTCATAATACGAACAACAGTTATTTTATTTGTTCGCGATCCAAGCTAAGCTTGGCTCATTTTTTTATAGATTCAAGCTCGATTTAAGCTAAATTTGATCCAACTTTTGAATAATTTTTCATTCTAACATCAAAATATTTAATATAAATGTATTTGTTCATCCAATTAACTTAAATTATAACCATCTATCTTGATCTAATGTTAGAAACAAAAACGAAAAAAATCAACAGTCAACACGATTTAAACAAAGATCACGAAAGAATTTTTGATGAAATCATTCATTAGGTTATTGCAAAAAAGCTAGCATATTGAGGCTAGTTATACGTATAAATATAGTTTCGAGTTGATTTAATCAAATACTAGCTTAAGATTAGATTAATAAAAATTTTGAGTCTTAAGACCGCCTAATTAATTGGTTAATTTAGATCGAGTTAGTTTCAATTTGATCAAAAATTTGATTCAATTTTGGACCAATATTTTACTTTAGATTGACCTTATCTATGGCCAACATAAAAATAATCATGTCATTAAGAGGAGAGTCCTTCTCCCTCTATATATATTCATTAAAGGATTTATTAGATAAGCGAAATTATTTTATTCAAATAGCTTATAATAAGAGCGAAGCACAAAAATAATATATATTATTTATGTATTATATTTTATATTTTTTTTTAGTTTGATATATTTCTTTAATTCAATATAAATTTTAATTATAAAAATTAATTTTACTTTACATGCAACGCAAATATAAATATTAAAATTAATTTTATTTTATATTTTATATATTTTTTAAAATTAAAATAAATTTTTATTATTAGATTTAAAAAATTAAATATTTTTGTTTTGTAAAAAAAAAAAAAACTGGAACCAAACGGGGTATGTTTCATAATCATGCGAAGCAGCAGCGGAACGGTTCGTATTATGCAGGTCCGGCCAGAGGCCGCCGGCCGCCTCCTTTTCTCCAAAACCGAACTAAAAAATGGCGGAATTTTGCTCATGGCACGCAGCTTCTCGCTGCTCCTCTCCCTCCCCAAGAGCCGCTTCGTTCTCTCCTTCCTCCTCCTCATCCTCCTCATCGCCTTCTTCATCGCCAAGCAATCCCTCCACGGCCCCTCATTCCCTCTCTCCACCTCCTTTGATCTCTCCAGTCTACCCTCTCCTGATGTCAGCCCTACCCCTCCTCATCTCCTTCTCCCTATTCCCCCGCCACCTCCGACACCGCCTGTGTCCGCGGCAAAGGAGGAGGAATCGTCGATCTCCCTTTCCGAGCTGGCGAAGGGTTCCGACGAGGAATCTACATTGGCGAATGAGGAAGATCGAGAGGGAGTCGATGGAAGTTCATCCATGTCTAAGGAGGAGGAAGCCACCCCTGAGCCCGATTCCACGGCACCGGCGCGTTTGGCTGCTCGACAAGGTGTTGCATTGAGAATCAGGGAGGCGATGAGAAACTGCAGTTTGTTTAAGGGAACGTGGGTGCGGGATGAAGAGAGGCGGTACCCGCTGTACTCTCCTGGTTCTTGCCCTTATGTGGAGGAGGCTTTCAGTTGCCAGGAGAATGGGAGGAAAGACGATGAGTATCTCAAATGGAGGTGGAAGCCTGACGATTGCCGGATTCCCAGGTAGGTATTTGGGTTTTCAACCTGTTTCTTCCTTGTCGATTATGAAGCATTTAACAACAACAAGCCTTACTCTCGAATTAGTTGTGTTAGCTACATAATTTTCTCTTTTCTATTCTGCTCTGTTAATATACATGCGTCTTTACACATGATTGAACTGTTTAATGTTCTTATCAATATGTTTAAGCTTCTCAAACTTGAAAAATAGCCAAACAACTTTTAGGGCTTAAGCAGTTCAAATTTTTAAGCTGGTTAGAGTTCTTTTTAAGCTACCTAAAATACAAGTCATGGAGAAGGTGGCTTAAACTTTAAGCTACTTCAAAATGCAGTTAAGTTGTTACTAAAAGGGACAACTTTTATCTCTCTCATATTATCCATTATAAGTTCTTTTCTGTCATTTATATATATATTTTTTATTTTAATATTGTTTGCGCTTAATGACTATTGATTTATATGATCATTCTCTCCTTTTTTTGGATAATCAATCATTCTCACATTTGTTACACAAGTTTTATAAGTATTTTTTCAATTAGCTGCTGAATAATCACTCTTATATAGTACAATTGATCAAATCTTTATTTTCATGAAAGTTTTCTTTTGAAATTTGGCCTTGGTCTAAAGCTGCATTAAGAATCAAAATCATGTACAAGAGCATTTTCCTCTACAAGGATAGTTCAAAATTCAACTAAGAGGGACATTCCCCACCTAACTAACATCCTTAATACAGGCATCTTTAGCCTACAACTGTTTTCATGATTGTTTTTAAAAACTTGTTAAGCATCATATGCCCCCCTTCCCCAAATTGGGGCATGTCAACAAATTAACTATAAGAAACAAATCTTAAAGCAAATTTATGTAGGATAAGATGTAATAGAGCAATTATGAGTAGAGGTTAGTTTATGAACTGAAAGCAAATTTATGAAAAAATTTGGAGCATAAAGACCATTAGATAGGTTAAGAGAGGGAGAAAGAGAAATGAACTCCTTTCCATTGACTAGAGAAAAAGAACCATTAGCGAGTATACCTGGAGTAGAGATAACTGAGAAAAAAAGTAGAATAATTGTTTATCATCAGACATATGTGACGAAGGTCCAAAATCCAATGTATATCCGAATGAGCAATAGTAACTAATCCCTAAGAAGTGGCATGAGATGAAGATAAAATACCTTGAGAAATAGAAATCAAACTATCATAGCTCTTGAGAGACATAAAAGCCTTTACAAGACATTGAGGAGAAAAAGGCTTCGACCTTTAGAAAAGATCAGTAGGGAAAGAACCAAAGAGCTGTTCAAGGTTCAATTTTCAGATCCCAACACAAGTTTTAATCTTAGGATGAGTAGAGGAGAAACATGACAATGCTTTGGTTTTGACTTCACTTCAAGCTGAAAGAAGAAGGCTAATAAATGCTACCTAGGACAAACCTCAAGAGTCCATTACCCCAACACATGTTGCCTAAAAGCAGGTGCAGGAAATGACAGATAAATAACAATATGGTGGCAGAATTCTAGACGTCGGCACTAAAGGTAGTAGGGGTGCTGACCATGCTCTGAAGGAAGGGATGATGGCTACGCCACTGTTGCTTTATTGTACCTAAGGAAGGGTCTAATATGGAAAGGATAAAGTTGTGTGTGTGAGATTCCCTCTCTCTCTATAATATATATATATATATATATATAGAGAGAGAGAGAGAGAGAGAGAGGCTTGAAAGTAAAGCTGTTAATTTAAATCAAAACTCTCTCAAAGCTCAAAACTTGTTTGATTTCTACATGAATGAATCAATGTTGAGCTGAGTTTCAAGTCATATTAGTGAAAAAAATGAACTTTTGAGTCAAGTTTGAGCTTTGGGTCATTCACTCAATATGATTAGGATACATTCAGGTAAAACAAAAACTTTCATTAAAGAAAAGCAAATGAAATGCTTTTATAATAAAGAAGTTTTCATTTTGTACATATGAGATCATGAATTACTGACAACATCTCATCTAAGAAAAATTCTTAATTGCTTCGAACTTTCTATTTTTGGAATGAGTTCTTAATTGTTACGAACATACACACATAGAGATAATAAAAGCAATTACTTTGAATAGTGGTAGTCATAGATACATGAATTGGGAGGGCATGGATCAAATCCCATGGCTGTTACTTTACTATTTAACTTATTTTTAGAAAAACTTGGTTTCAAAGCAAACCGAATCAAATATCAAGTTTGCTCGAAAATGAGTCGAGTTGAGGCATTCTTGAATTGAAATAGAATGTCTGAGTGGAGTTTGATTGAGAATTGTTTTATCATTGCAATTGAGTTTCTTGACTTCACAAGTAAACCTTACCATTTTACCAATTGAAGTGTCAGGCATATCTATAACAAATTGCTTGGCCTCACACAGGACCTCTTCAGCCCAGTAATAGTAATGCTATGTGGAAAGCTGTATGGAGATGGACATTAAACATGTTCCCAGGATCATGATGACTCTTACCTCATTTTGTGGGAAGTATTTAACAGAAATCCAGGCTTTTTTTTTTTCTTTTTTTTCATCCTATAGTTGGTTTCTTTTCAAAAAAAATAAAAAACTCCCATGATTAAATATTATTTCTGTTTACTGGTTGGTGAATCTGGCAATGATGCTAGACGCTTTTAGTTTCCTATAGAATGTAATAATGGAAGGAGTAAATAATATGATGTTTATAATCTAGATGTGAGAAAATAATATACTGAGCATTGATCAGCAAGCTTTTGTGGTTGAGATGAGCTAAATGATGTTGTCATTGAATACTATTATGCATTCTGATTTTTAAATCATTTTGATTTATTAATAAACATTGTATTGCTTAGCCCGTATATTTTTACTACTTGATGTATTGAGTTGCACTTTCATCAGATTCTAGGTTTTCTTCTGTTTTTGCTTAACTTGTAGGTTTAATGCTGCCGACTTTTTGGAGAGGCTTAGAGATAAAAGGTTGATGCTTGTGGGAGATTCAGTGAACCGAAATCAGTTTGAATCATTACTGTGCATTTTGCGAGAAGCGTTGCTTGATAAAAGCAAAATGTATGAGACCAATGGGAACAAAATAACAAAAGGACGTGGTTACTTCACTTTCCTGTTTGTGGTGAGAATAGCCAACAGCGTTGTAAAGCCTTACTTTCTCAGCTTACTCATCGCACCAATTACTATAATAGAAGATATAGCATCAATTGATGACTCATTCTTGACAATTTGTTCGATAACATATCAAAGTAATTTAACTAATGACATGCTCTTATACAATTATTTGATAGCATATAGAAGTAGCAAGGGTTTTGTGACATAATCAGCTCTGACATTGTCTAGGATCTTAATAACGTTGCTTGTTTACTTTCTAACCTGTTATATAACTTCTTGTATTTAAGTTTATTTTGAATGGTTGTGAATGCTTGCAGGATTACAACTGTACCATTGCTTTTGTCCGGTCTCACTTTCTTGTCCGACAAGGGACGCATGTCAACCAAAAGGGGCATTCGAATCCAATTCTCATGATCGATCGCATTTGCAAGTCATCGACGCGGTGGAAGAGGGCTGACATTTTGGTTTTCAACACTGGTCATTGGTGGGCACATGGGAAGACATCTAGGGGGTAATCTCTTTTCATTTTCCTTTTTTTTTTCTTTACTATGACTTCTTTGGATGACCTTTTCTTGGCTATGGTATCTTAGGAAGGACTATTATAAGGAGGGTGATGTCATCTACCCTCAGTTGGATGCAACAGAAGCTTTTAAGAGGGCCATGACAACTTGGGGAAGATGGATTGATAGAAACATGGATCCTGCGAATAACTTAATCTTTTACCGGGGATACTCAACTGCACATTTCAGGTTTTGATCATCTTTTCCTAGAGGGGAATATCTCTAATCCGATCCAACAACCCAACCTGGCAATTTTGAGCACGAGTCGACTGTTTTTGGTCGAGTTTGGCTTATAAACTTTGACTGTTATTAAACATCTCAGTGGCTCAAAATGGGTTAATAGATCAGGTCAGATCAATAGATATTGCCAATCCATATAATATTGATCCAGACTCGTCCCATTTAATAAGAATCGATGGTCTGGACCCATACTCAAACCTTTTATTAACCAAGTTGCTTGATTTGGTCTGACTACCAGGATAATGAGACTTAAATGGGAAACTCTAATCATTCATTGAGAGTTTTTGGGAAATTTTTCTTAGTTTCAAAGAACTTTTGTAGAAGTTCTTTTTTTTTATAACTAGGATATAACTTGAAAAAAGAATTTAAGAGGTACCGATGATGCTATTTACTTCTGCAGATCTTATTTTGGTCATCTTTTGTTGGCAAATCAATCTTGATTATAAATCAAAGTAAATTGGGCACATTTAGGTTGCACATTGTCTGGTTGGGTTGGGTTTGGGTTGAACCCTATTTGAAAACTTCAAACTTGTTAGAAGATTATGTTTTGTCAAGATTTGAAATTGAGTTAATCAAAATCACCTAGTAGATATTCTAACACAACTAACACTCATTTATTATAAATAACTGAATATAATATATGATTCGGTTCAACAAACTCGAGCTGAGTTTGATTCAAGCTAAATACCGATTCGAACATCGGGCAACTGTCGACCTTCAAGCTAAACCCTCACCCCCTATCCATGTCTTTTCGCAGCCATCTTCTAACTTCTTAAAATGTGATTATACACCAGGGGTGGTGACTGGGATTCTGGAGGCACATGCCATGGAGAGACTTCGCCAGCCTTGAGTGGCCCCATCCTTGATAGCTACCCTGTGAAAATGAAGATCATAGAGGAGGTTATGAACAGCATGAGATTCCCAGTGATTCTGTTGAATGTGAGCAGGATGACCAACTTCAGGAAGGATGCACACCCCTCTATTTATGGCAAGAATGTGAAGAGAGGAGTGAGAGTCTCCAGGAGGCACCAGGATTGCAGCCATTGGTGCCTCCCTGGAGTTCCTGATGCATGGAATGAGCTAATTTATGCTTCCCTTGTGTTGGGGCAGAGGCAGGGATGAAGAAGAGTGTTTGATAAAAGAAAATTTCTGAAACTGATTTCTTTTTTTTTTTTCTTTTTTTTTCTTCCTTGCTCTTGTAATTGGATTATGAGCACATTTGGATTACTTGTGGAGGTTTTATTCATTTGATAGTAGCTTGATTTGGCTAAAGTATTATTCTCTCTTTTCCTCTCTCCTTAATTACATTCAAGTTTCTAAACTTAAAAGTATAATATTACATAAGTTCATGATTTCAAAATATTTTTGAAAAAATAATTCAAAAATCTTCATCTTAAACATACACTAATATAATAATCTTTTTAAGGATAGAACAATCATTCTTCTTGATTTAATAAAAAATTTGACGGGCACGCTTGTAAAAATAGTTATCAGCATTCAACCATAGGGACATAATTAAAGACATATAATTGCATTTAAATCTTTTTTTTTGAAAGATTAATGACTAATTCTTATAAAAATTTTAAATATTAACATTTTAGCTGTTCCCTCTCATAAAACCAATATCAGCAAGTAATGTAATAATACACTGTAAAAAAAATAAAATAAATAAATAAATGTAATACACTGTTTGTATTTATAAATATGAAATTTTATATAGTGAAATAGATTTTTTACATGCTTTATTTCTTTTATTACATGTTTATATATGTGCAAGGACATATGAGAATAAAATATGTAAAATGTATTCGATTATCTCAAATACATTTATTTCTTAATACAAATAAAATATTATTTATAAATATCAACTATCAAAAGAGAACAAATAACATGAAAATATTGAAAATTCTTATAAACAAATTCAACGATCAAGATTTAAGTGAATATTTAAATGTCAAATATATAGTATATGAAAATTTAAATAACATATATGTAATTAGTTTAAAATAATTTAAAATGAGTCATTTGAAAGGCAACACAAAATATAGGGACCTATAAGTAATTATTTAATATCACCTCTGCTTAGATTAAAAATCTAAGGCTCTGTTTGGTATAACTTTCAGCTCAACATTTTTTAACGACAATTACAACGAAAAAAAACAAAAATATTTTTCTAACAATAATATACTCGTTGTACGACACAGATGTTTTACCAAACGAATATTCTTATGAAAATAATAGTTTCGTGCGAAAAATAGTTGTAACAAAAAGTTCTCTCAAACAAGGCCAACTTCGCCTTTCTCGTTTCCACGATTTTAAATGTCGTTCTAATCGATTTCTTTAATCTACCAACTGATTGCTTGCTGTGAGGAAGCTTGGGAAATACAAATGGAGGTTCCAGTTCCCTTCATTGAGTAACAAATATGGCATTAAACTCAGAAATCTCTTTAAAAAAAAAGTCCTTGCAAATCAAAACTAATATCGTGATCAAGTTCTGTGATTTTGGTGCAAAATTGTGGATCTTATTCATGTATCAAACATTTCAAAATATATATATATATATAAATATGAATCAACCGTCCAGATTTCCAAAAAAAGAATAAGAGTGTGAGAAAATTTAATGAATGAGAGACATACTGCAGCTTCATATGATAAGAAAGAGAGAGAAATATACGAAAAGGGGTAAATTTTAAATCTACTTGGAATGAATGATCATGATAATACTCTTAAAGAATGTTGAGAATTCTGGAAGAAGTTTCAACATCAATAATCAGAGTGATTTCTATACAGAGGAAACTATATTCGTAGCTATTGCAGTGAAAATCTGCCGTAAATGAACCGAGAAGAAGAAGATGGAGAAAAACCGAGTCACCTGTGATCAGTGTTGCCATCGATCTGGCAGGTTAAGAAACGAACTACGACGCAGGTGACGTTATCATAGCTTCCCCTTCGATGAGATTCTTCCACCAGCCGCTTAGCAGCCTCTTCTGGATCATCAATGGCTTTGATCATTTCAACTGCCTCCTGAAAAGAAGTTTGCCCCCCTTTTTTTAAGGTAAATGCTATCAAAAATGGTGAGGAAATATTCCGCATGACATTAAAGCACGTTGATTACCTCATTCCCCACAACATCCCAGAGTCCATCACTTGCAAGTATGAGAAATTCAAGAGAGTCGTCTACTAATTCTTCCTGCAATAGCAATACATTCAGATTTTGATTGCCTTGTTAAGTTCTAAAGGTCACAAATTTCAAATCTATTTGGGTGTCCTATTTTAAGATCCGATTTTGATGAACCAAATTATTACTGGGCTGGTTTTTGAGATACTGTTTGGCCTATTTATTCAACTAGTTGGGTTCATGTTGCACATCTCATATTGGGTCAGTCTGGGTCGACCCAGCTCAACTTCAGTTGTTTTAGAAGATTTTGTATTGTAAATGAGTCAAATTGGTAAGAATCAGAATTAGATCGAGTTGGATTCATGTTGGGTCAGATCAGATTCAGGGCATGTTTACACCTCGTCTTTAGACTTAAACTATCTCCAAAAATGCTTTCTAATAGGTACAATTTCTTTTATAAGAATTCATAATAGAAACTAGCATTTGTACAATCACCTAGAACAGAAGATAGTACAGTCACCTAGAAATATATATGACGAAGAGAAAGGAAAATGAAAATATAAAACACATAATACGCTTAGCAGATAATAATGACACTTGCCACACCTGAATATCTGGATCTGCAACAACAAATTGTTTCAAATGCTTATCACCAAATGCACGGGATAAAGCAAGAACACCACAAACCCGCCATGTACCTACATTTATCCACAATGTTAACTGTACGGAATAACATTACGTCGAAATAAATTGCAAAATTTTAATTACAGAACCTCCAGCCCACATTACAAAACCTCCAGCATCTTCAATGCGTTTTCGTTCATCAGCTAGATGAGGCTTATGATCTTGTGAAACCGCAATAGCTGCACATGGTTAAAATTTGCCTCAACATCTTATCAATGAAAGAGTTGAGGAAATAGTAAACATAGGTAAACAAAATATGCTGCACAAAAGTTGCCCTATGATACAGTGAAATAACGAGTAATAGTTTATTTGAGAAGATGCTACCATTTCCATCTCGACAAATGACAGCTCTAGAGTCTCCAACATTCGCAACCAGCAATCGATCGCCAACAAGAACAGCAGTTGAAGCAGTCGAGCCAGCATCATGGTTCTGAATATTTTCAGATTTTAGGAACTCCGAGTCTGTCTTGCGGTGTGCATCAACTGCATATTTTGTACTTTCAGTAATTCATGCCAAAAAAGGATGGTTCGAGACATTAAAACTAGGAAAGATTCAGCTAAGAGATGCATTATGAGCTCAAGTATCTTCAACTAAGAACAGAAGATTAGCATAAGTTAAAGTTATCAATAAAAATAAAATAGAATATCCAAGAGAAAACATCACCTATTGCAGACCTTGTGTCACTTATAAACGTTGGGAGCTTAATCATGTTACTGAAGAGGTTTTGTTTAACATATTCAGCTGTTCGAGCCCCACCATGGCCTAAGGATAATAAGCATTACAAATAAGTATTACAGATATAACTACTGGAATATAGTCAAAAATTTAGCAGCATCAATCTTTATATTGCGAAGTAATTCATGATTCAGCAGGTACAAAACCGAAGAAAACATTTAAAAAAGGTATAATTTTAGGCTGGTGTCAAGTGGAATTTGATCTAGTAGATCTCGACTTAAAAGGAAGTATTTTATATTAAGGTAAGGTTGATTCAAGTTTATTAAAATTAATATCTATCAGATTTTGATTTTCAAGTTGAGTCGAGGAGAATTAACATCCTTACTTCTTGAAATAAATATTTATCATGCATATTAACGCTGCTAATAAGCAAATCATATGCATTGTTAGTGTATTTATGTTTGGGTAAACTACCCCGGGATCTTTGATAGGGATGCAAAAATAGCATGCAGGATGCAGCTCACTCAAATATAAGCTTGATTTGAGCTCAACTCGAATCATTTTGAACCAAGCTACGAGATAGAGCCCTAGCTCGAGTTTCATTTCAAGTCGAGTTTGAGCAAGGGTTGGCTCACTCCATATAAACTCAAATCGACTTGAAACAAATAATAAATATATAGATAATTATGTATTCACAAATTTACAGATATTATATGTATTATATATATTCATATTGTAATTATTTTTAAAAATATAAATATACTCATTTTGAGCCAACTTGGAATTCATTTCGAGTTAGCTCGAGCTCAAATGGTTTCAAGTTGAGACATAATTATTAGTTCGAGCCACGCTAGCTCGACTAGAAATAATTTTGAGTTTGAGTTGAGTTCGAGCTGAGTTGGACCTGAAAATTTATGGCAGCAACTCGTTTGAAATTAACTCCTTTATATCCCTAGTCCTTCAAGTTGATAGGGCACTTCAAACTGGCCATGAATTTTGAAATCTTTCACATAAATCCTTGAGGTTCATATGGCGCTTCAAACTGATCCCTCAAAATCTTTTACTAATTAAATTTTTGCCTACTTAAGGAAAGAGGTGAGGACTAGTTTGAAGCGTTCTATCAACCTCAGGGACTTGAGTAAAAAATTTCAAAATTTATGAACCAGTCTTAAGCGCCCAAGAGTAGTTTACCCTCTATATTTTAATCTCTTTGGTACACACTCTTCATAACACATTGTAAAAGATAAATATCTGAGTTTATGCATATATTGAGAGAATTAAAAGTTAAATAGATTTTATTTTGAGTAAGCTAACTTCAAGTCACAAGGAAATCAAGCAATTATTGAGTATTCAAATATGAACATAGTTGTTGGCACCAACATAGGCCAAATTTTGCTAAAAAATAAATGACGAGTGTTACTAGCTTCTATGCATATAATACCAACATCAAATGACAAGAGGCTTGCTATTATCTTACAGAGATATTCATACCATCAAAGACTCCAAAAAGACCAATAACCTCTCCATCAACTATGTGAACTCTAGCTTCACAGAAATCTTCCATCGAAGATCTTTCTCCTGTTGAACTGGCATGTCCATAGCTAAATTTGTGATTTTCACTATCCACACGGAATAAAAAAAGTGAAACTTGATTACAAATATAAGACTTACATCTTAAGATTCAAAAAGTTCAAAAAGAACACATTCTCAAAAAATTGAAATCCCTGTGACAGACAAATAAATCACATAATTTGGAGATATTTCTTAATTATGATAGAGAAACAATATTCAGGAAACTGAAATTCATGGAGACAAAAAAAAATAGCAATGAAATAATGAATGCAACAACGATTATAACATTTCCAGTAGAAGGATAATGAAAGAGGACATAAACTGAAATAACAAGCTGAGCAATTCTTTCATAAGAATTAGATCATATGTACTGAAGCATCAAGCAAAGCAAAGTGAAGACAAGACCAAAGTTTACCTAAGGCAACTGATTTGAGCCGAGGCACTTGAACTTTTTTCAGAAAATCCAAAAAACCTCAAAGAAATATAAAAGATAACGATGATTTTTTACATATCCCATGATATGCTATGGGCATCGTGATGGGGACATCCCAATGGTAGATAGCTCAAATATGATAACACTGAGAGAGAAACAAATAATCAAAAAGTCAATAACTAAAAAAACTGAACTAAACCAAAATAAATCAAACTCACGTGTAAACTAAACTAAAATTTTTTATTTTGATTTAAGTCTTTACTATTAAAACCATCAGTTAACCAAACCTGTTTACCTAACCTATATGAACCCGTTGTGTGCGATGACTTTATTAAATATATCTTCAAATCATTATATTAAGTAGCTAATCTCATAAACACTGATAGTGTGAAACCATAATTCCCGCCCACCAACCGTAAGAGTCTTTAATATCAATGAAAGAATCTAATAAAAGGGACAAGAACAATGTTTATGTACATCGAACATTCAACGAGCATAGTATACAACGTATGTTAACAAAAATCCTAGGGTGACCATAAGTATAGATTCTTAAAGTACTGAGAAAAAGTATACGAAAAAATTTGCATTGGTATTAGTTTAGTACAATTAAGAAAGCCAATCAATCCTGAGTTAGCATCCCGATACCCTAAAGTACGAAATAGTCATATCCCGCACAAGCGTTATACCTATTGTAACAAGATCTACCGTTACCATTGTATCCATAAGTAGTTTGCTCTTTTTGCATGAGAACAAGATTGAGTCCTCTGTGAAGACACTTACTATTGCTATCAATCCATCTCCTTTAAGGGAGGATAACACCCCAATCTTTCCTATCAATCAACCTATTTTGGGTGAAATTGAAAACTTTATTTCCTCTACTTGTTTGCTTTCTTCAAACAAGGAGGAAATTACATTTACACTTTGATCCCTATGATCAGATATCTACTTAAACATTGAATTATTCTATTATTAACAGGATGATATTTAAGATGCTGTGAAAGTTCAGCATATAAAGAAGGTTTTTAGTCTTCATGAGCATCACGATGATGCTACATCCAATCTGATCAAGCACGTTTTCAATACAAATGATTTATCTTAGGCTATCCGTTATAGAAAAACTGACCAACAGAGAGCATAAAAAAGACATATTAAGGTTTTAAGAGAATGCATGAGCCCAAAAGGGTGGTAGTCGAGAGTTCCTAAGTTTGCTTTGTAGAGTTTACTTGCTACTTCTAGAAAAAATCTATGGCATCTTCTAGGAACTAAATTAATTTACACAATTGTGTATTACCCACAATCCTATTATAAAGTGTTTGCCTTGCATGTAAATCTAATTTTATTATATACTAGAGCTTATGTCTACATTTCTATTTAAATTCATGACTTAACGAGATGAGTAGATACAGAAAATTATTACATGTAAGTGCAAAAATCTTCTGAAAGTAATTATATGATAATTTGAGTTAATTACAAATTCATAAAGAAAGTTGATTTAAACTTTATATGAGATCAAGTTGATTGAGTAACCCTACATTTATCACAAGATTTCAAGATTAATCATATTTTAGTATTTTATGTTTGATAGTTTATATGACCTAATAGTAATAAGGAGCGAGGTTTGAGCCTCTCAAATTTCTTACTAAGCCTAACCTGAATGTCCACTAAACAAGCATGCTTTTTTTTATAGTAGAAGAATATACTTTAAACAAAATTCAAATTGAACAATTCCTAGCAAGTAGAATATTTCTAGGGAAGCAAGATACTAGCAATATATGGTTCAATAGAGATATCATACTATTTTAGGTGATTTGAAGGCATTGATAGATGAGCAGTTACAAATTGACTCGTTTGGACATACAAATTGACTAGATGTAACATACAAGTAGAGTTAATAATACTCAAAGGGTACAAGTTCTTACCAACCAAAGAGAATTGATAGGGACACCGTCATGATCAAAGAATCAAGTATGATCATGCACTATGGTAACCATAATGATGGATCATGGATAGATGTAAATTATTTTTTTGTTTTGAGTTATTTATTATTCAAATAGTATATGATCGAGTCTATTCGATCTTTTTCTTATTTCAGTTGAGTAAAATATGGGTTAACATTGGTCTATTTAAGACTAATAAATCCTATTTGACTAAGTCAATTTGATTTATTTTAGGTTTTTATTATTTAATGTATTTTTGGATGTTGACCCCACCTAGTGGGATAAAGGCTTGGTTGTTGTTGTTGTTGTAATGTTTTTTTGGATTTAAATTAATCTTATATCATCTAATTAGGTGTTTTGGTCCATTGATCAGGTTTAACTAATAAATAGATGTTCATTTAAAGGATAAAGTATAACCATCAAGCACCTCAAATTTTCAAGCAGGATGGAGAACTGAAGCAAATATTTAAAGTTCCTCTCCTTTAGTCAGTTTAGTCCTTATACCATTTCGATCATACCAAAGACTAAAATAATTTATTCATTATAAAATAATATTATTAAATTAATTTGTATCACATCTTATATAATTTTAAAAGTAAAAAAAATCTACTTTATTTCAGATTTTAAATCATTTTCAATACATCGATTAATTTTATTTCATATCCTACAAAATTTTTAACAGAACTTTACTTCTCATCATATCTCAAGGCTAGCTCACACTTTTCACAGCATAACCAAACTAATGTTTTTACCAAATAGACCACACTTTTCATTATTATTCTCATATTTTGAGATTAACGTACATTTGTTTACTATGAAAAAAAGTTTTTCGAGCTTGATTTATTATCAGATTTGGTGTATTAGGGATAAACTCAAGAAGCCCCTCATTTGTCAGTGGTGAGACTTTTGAAAGCCTTCTCTAGGGTTGAGAGTTTATTTTGCCTTAGTGTCTGATCACAGTTGTATTATGATTTTCACAATAGTATCTTTTCTTTACACCTCATCTCTAAATGTAGGGCATATCTGAGCTAAACTATATAAATTTAGTGACTCTTTGTCATTTTTTGTCATTATTGTTTCCATTGATCATGTTTATGCTAATGGTTAAGCCATCCCTAATATCTATAAACCAATAATAAATAAATAAATAAAGTTATTCTTTCAGTATGCGCAAGCCAGTCGAACGTCAAACAATGAATAATATACCACAATAAGAATTGTTAATCAAACACTACAAACAAAATTGAGAAAGAGACTAAAAAGTGATGGATGAAAAGATATATTGAAGGGACAAATACAAATAAAGATAGAGGCTATTGATGATGTAATTTCGTATGCAACAACAAATAAGATAAGGATACTTTAAATATGAAATCCTCAAATTTATAGAGAACCAATCGTGAAAGTAATTAATTAAAAAGCAAAAACGCCTACAAAAGCCTCATCGTGTCATGTTGCGCCATACCCCTCATGTCCCCATGTTGCAACCATGTTTCCCAAGGTATTTTGCAACATTAAGCAAAAGCTATGCCAAATTACACCATCATATAAATATCTAATATTTAATTACTTAAATTATTTTTTATTTTGTATTTATATTAACAGAATTGACTTTGTCCTATGCTTCATATATTTTATCAAATATGAATGGTTACTTGTGTTTTTAAACATATAATTCTTATTTGTCGTGTCTTGTCATGCTTGTGACTTGTATATTGAAAAGTTATGATGTTATTGTATCATGCCATATTCTTGTGTCGTCCTAATGTTTCATAGATAATTAATTTCATGAAGTATTAACTTTACGTCACCACTGGCAGCAACTAATTGTTGTCCCTTTTTAGCCTTTCATGCCACATTTCCGACAAAATGAGATGCATGGCAATGCTATGCCACTTACATATTTTACAGATTAGTTTTTCCCTCCATTTACAATAAATTTCAAATTTTTTTCTGAATAAAAATTTTCTTTAGGTGCACTTAGTTTACAAAAGGACAATACTGTAATCAAGGTAGGAGGTCAAAAAGCAAAAATTAGCAATATTCTTCTGCGTACCAACTGAAAATTACAATAGATTAAGTCGATGGAATTTCGAAATAGATGCTAATCAAAAAAATCTACACGAACAAACAAACACAATCAAATTCACAAGAGAGCATCTAAAAGGAGAACTAAATTTGATTTGAAGAAATAAAAATAGCAGAGAAGAAAAGGGACACACCTGAGGCCTCCGCCGCTGCTGACAGGAGGCAGAGAATCTTCACCATGTATTCCGGTTGCCCAGAGTTCCGCATCCAACGAACCCATCTCCTCTTCCGCAGCAGGCGATGCCTCCTCTTTCCCTATTCTCTCTATTTGCTCACATGACAACTATTTGAAGGGATACAAGAAACCCCCAAACCACATTCACTCCAAAAATAAACTAATCGATGCGATTACGAGATTGCATTTACCAAAGAAAAAGCCTCAATGTCGAGCAAACATACAAAGAAACGAAACCTCTTAGCAAAAAAAAAAACTAGAATACCGAAAACATGAGTGGGGACGACTAATAGATATTTTATTGATTTGAAAATGTTAGGGTTTTAAGAAATTTCAAAAACAACAAAAGGAATCCTCGCCGGCCGGATGTTCCTTCGTTGGTACCTGAAGCGGGAAGCCGAAGGGGCCTCGCCGGAGAAGGCGCCGGCGCAGAGCGGCAAGGCTGAGATCCCCTATGACGGCCAGCGAGGGTTAGCTCCAAATCCGTCTGATCGGAAATACAGTATCCCTAGGAGGAATCGCACAAGGGGCGCGAAGATGGAAGAAGAAAATATGAAGCCTGATTAGGGGTAATCACGTCCATTACGTGGCAGACTTTCATTATGGCGGTTAATTATTAAATTAACTTTTTCATTTAGAAATATAAAATATAAATCATTATGCATACTCTATAATTAAAATTTATTTCAATTGGGAATAGTCATAAAATATGTTTCAAATTAAAATTTATTAAATTTATTTCATAGGTCCCAAATTTCATTTGATTCGATATAATTTTTTTACCAACCACAAATTTCAGCTATACAAATTAACTTTATTTTACATTTAATATAAATATGAATATTAAAATTTAAAGTATTTAATATTTTACATATTTTTAATATTAAAATAAATTTATCTCTTATTAAATTTTTAAAATAAAATATTTTTTTATTTAAAAAAAAATTCAAACCAGACGAGGTAGGTCCCATTTTTTATGCTCATTTGACTATGGTCACCTAATATATTAAATTGATTTAAAAGTCTTAATATATATTTTAATAATATGGACCACAAATTCCACAATATTCAACTAAATCTAAATTTGTCATGTTTCACAAATATAAGATGAAATAATTCTGACTACAAGGTCAAAGTCATAGAAGATAAACTGCATTTTGGGATCCTAAAATCTAGAAAAAATTACAAATTTATCTTAATTATTAAAAAAATCTCAACTTTGATCCCCGTAATGTCAAAATGCTATAATTTTGATTTATTTTAGAATCTCACCTTTTTCATTAGTCTTTTCTGATAAAAAATTATATAATTTAATTATTTTTTAATATTAATTTGAATAATTCATATATTTTAAAACACCAGCATACCTCTCTATTATTATCATTTTTAAAAAAATTTAATTTCTCTCATTTTTTACTATCTCCGTTTTAAAACTTTAAAACTAATATTGTCACAATCTGCCACCTTAACCATCTCACTCTCGATGGTAATAGGGGTGTGACCAAAAATTCTCTTAGTAAGAAAATATTGAGTTTAACAAAAAAATTCAGCATAAAATAAAATATTTATTACAAATCACTTATCTGCTCATTCAGCCAACATTGTACACGATGATTATTATAAATTTAAAAATAAGAAAAAGATGACAGTTCAATTCTCGCCAATCCCCTTGCCCTTGTCCCGTGATTGACCAAGTGGAAAAGTACCTGCCAAAAAGGCATCAGTCTCAAAATACTGAGTAGATAAAGCTCATATCAAAAGAACATTTCATCAGAACACTATCAATAGATTAGCTCAAATAAATTTATTATCAACCTTCAATCACGATGTTAGGAAACCACTCTAACGTGAAAGTACAGAGTTCATATCAACACCTTTTAACAGGGTTCATTGTACTATACAGATAAATTCCATAATATCATTCACGATGTTATAAAAATATGAAATCTCGGACACGATATTTGCACAAAATACTATAGCCAAATTTCGGCCATGATATGTGCACTGACAATCCTCAGCTGCTGAACATCGGACTGTCAAACCACAATTACTTAAACATTATTTCTCCATAACATCGCGTTATTAGTTTTACCCATAACATCGGTATATTTATAACATTCATGTTTTCGTGATAGTACGACTCAACATATCAATCCCACCAAATATCGGGGACGATGATTGTCTTAACAGGTTTTGATTTCTCGGTGTATTGCCTCTCTGCCTAAACTCAGTTGAATGGTCTTCAGCGACTACCCATAATACCACATATTTCAGCTTACTGTCAATACTATCTTCAGCAATAGACTGATTTTATGTCATCATCATTATTGTCAATACTACCCTCAGTGGTAAACTGGACTTACAGTATCATCTTTGTCAATACTACCTCCAGCAATAAACTGGACTTACAGTATCATCTTTGTCAATACTACTCTCAACGATAGACTGGACTTACAATATTATTTTTATCAATGCTATTCTCAGTGGTAGACTAGACTTACAGTATCAGCATCATCACTTTTCCAGTTTGGGCAGACACCTATACTATGAGAAATCGAAAATCACATTTTCTTCTCTTTCTTTCATAGTTCATTTCTTTAATACAAGTCCTCTAGACTTGGCTTTCCAGTTACTCTCCACAATGTTATCTTACTCAGTTAACAAGAAAGCAACAGAGCAATCACATAATTACTTTACATAAACATTTAGTATAAATCAGAAAAAACATGCATACCTTTCGTACAAAGTAAAAGATTTATAACTCTATTTTTTTATATTTATATGTATGAGATTTGCATATCTTGTATCTGTCATTTTCAAGATAATAAATAAATATTAACTTGAAATCTTCCATAGTTCAAGTTCGTCCTATTCACTTGGTTATTTCTCCTAATTTTCTAGGAAATCAGAATGTCAGAAAGAGTTAATGAAAGAAAAAAGAACAGAGTCAGAGAATATATATTATTCTCTTGCATGTTTTCATGCAACTCGACACTTGGCACCATTATCTCAACACTTGGCACGACTATGAGCTAACCCACACTAACTCTTAGAACTTGCCCACCAACTGCATACTATTCCAACACCTGATTTCAGGATTAACTATACACGTGGCATCAAAAATCCACACCACATAATATTGTTTATGAGGTTATGCCTAACCCAAGGTTTCTCATTCCTTCTACACGACGGTACGCCTTATCTCGAGGTTTTACGTTCATCGTATACGACATTAAGCCTAACTCATATATATAACATCGTTCACGAGGTTGTACGTTCATCGTTCACGAAGTTATGCCTAACTCATACCTTCCATGTGATGTCCAAACAGACCCATTCACTCTAGAACTAAAATATAGAAAACAGAAATACCTAAACGTTGCAAATATTTCATAATTATATTTTAAAAAATTCAAAAATTAATAATTTGAAATAATTTTACGGCATAATAGTAAAAATTAATAATGATATCTTACTTTTAAAATGTCCTTTCAACCTAGCAGCCAGAATGCAACTTACCATTCATAAATAAAACATTTCTCATAAGAAGTTTTAAAATTTCTTCAATCAGCTCAAATTGCTTCACTTTTTAAACAATTTTTTATTTTTCACATAAGTAGTTTAATTGAATCATTTTGACCTTAAACTTATTATTTTATACATTATTTATTTATATTTAATAAATTATATTTTACACATCATAAAATATATAAAAAATACTTTCATACCACAATTATAATATTCCCATTCTAATTTTTTTAAATAATTTATAATATATGTAGTATAAAAATATATATTATGTAATTTATTAAATATAAATAACATATAAAATGATAAATTTACTATATTAATTATCCCTTAAGTGTAACGTCGCATGCCTTTTTTAGTACTAAGGAGCAAAGTTTCAATTTTTCGCAAGTTATTAGTCTTGTATGCAATATGGCCCACATTTTACAGAATGGATATACAATTTATTCTCTACTGTTTAATAATTTCATTATTATTTAAAAATTTAAATGATCAAAAAAAATTCCGCTAACCACCTACTCGATCTTTTACATGGATTCGATTTCATTTTCTATATTGAAATAAATCACATATATTTAAAATAATAATAAAAAAGATAAATTACATATAAGTTTGTAAGATCATAAACTTTTATATATTAATAAATATTAAATTATAAAGCTTTATTTCTTGATATTAACACTTTTTGGACATAGACATGCAAAGCATTAAATTATAAAAAGACTAAATAATAATAAATTGCTAACTTCATGAACCAAAATATTATAATTTAAAATATCTGGATCAATGTGTAAATATTTAAGATATTAGAGGCCTAAATATTATGATTTTAAATTTAAGAATGAAGTTAAAGAATTATGTGTAATTTATTTTAATTGTAATTATAATTTAACGGAAAAATAATTACTTTACATATCACTTTCCAAATTAGCAAAAAAATCCCCACATTAATATTATTTCTTTCCATAAATGATAACATACCATGTTTTATTTAAATTAAAGAAAAAAAAAAGACGTGCCATGATTTGTTTTTTGATCCGATTTACAAGTCCTAAAAACCTAATTTTTCGCCATTGCCCGCTTCCCGAGACAAATTCTCCGGCACAGAACTCCCCAAAATCTCACCTTTATTCATCCTCCCCTGCTTTTCCGGCACGAGGAAGACTGATGATGCGGGGAGCTTATTGGGACTCCGACGCCTCCAGCTGGGCGGAGTCTTCGCCGTCGCCGGCGAGGTCGCCGAATCCGCCGCCGCTGTACTACGTGGAGAGCCCGTCGAGGGACTCCCACGACGGCGACAGGTCGTCGGCTAGGGCGACGCCGGAGTACAATAGCCCGACGGAATCGCCGTCCTACCTCGCCTTCTCGAGGTCGTCGTCGGCCAGCCGGGTCTCCGGGCCCTGCCACTCGCCTGCGGCTGCGCCGGCGAGGAGGGCGAGGGGAGAGAGGTTCGTGCATGGGTATTCAGCCATTGAGGAGGAGAGGTTTATGAATGGTTGCGGCGAGGAAGGAGACGACGGGCCTTCCGGAATGTGGAAGGTATTGCTGTTCCTCTCCGCCGTGGCGGCGATCTGCGTTGTTGGAGGATTTGCTCTGTGGAGAGTGAGTTCTACTTCAAAGTATAGACCTCAGGTGGCGTTGAAGGTAGAAGTTTTCTTTTAAGAGAATTTTAAGGTTATATTAATTATTTTAAAAAAATTATATATACACGAATTAAATTTTTTTAATTTATTTATATATATCACCTTTTTAATTTTTTCACAATTAATATTTTAATTTTAATTATAAATATTATTTAAATAATACATGTGTAAATAAATTACTAAAAAAGTGATATATAAATAAATAAATAAAATCTGAGTAATATCTAGATAAATATATTTTTTTAAAATACCATAAATTAAATCACATTTTCAACATATTTCAATCTCTAATTTTGAATACCTACGTTATAAGTGATTTATATAAATACCATCTAATTCTTTTATTTTGTAATTTAACTCTCAAAATTTTATTGATTATGATTATTTAGAAGATTCTCTATCAAAAACATTTAAGTATAAAATTTTCTAAATATATTTGTTAATGTAGGTACGATAAGATTTTTTGTTTTTTGAATATTAATAGACTAAATTTTGAAAAAAAAAATACCAAGTTAAATATATCATAAAAAAGAATCGAGAAATACATAAAATGAATGCATGAATACAGATTTCTGTAATTATATTTTAGTTCACATTTTTGTAAAATTTTTACTTAAATTTTCAGAATTTTAAGTAAAGCACCTTAAATGAAATTTTTTTTAAAAATATAGATGAAAATGTAATTATAATTAAATGATAATTCATAGGAGAAGAAATAAAATAGGAAGTTGTGCACTCACTTTTAAAAAAATACTTGGATTCGGAGAGCTCGCCACATCACCATTTCATACACCAATTAAATGACGACAACGGACAGCGGGCGGCCCACTGCAGTTGGGTTCGGAGATCGATGTGCTTGTTATAGATATAAATGTGCTTGTTATAGACATAAAAATGCTTGTTATACACATAAAGGTGCTTAATTATATATATTTATACTTATAACAAACACATTTATGATTATAACAAGCACATTTATGCATATAATAAGTAAATTTATGTCTATAACAGCCTATAACAAGCACCTTTATGCTTATGACAAGCACCTTTATGCCTATAACAAGCACATTTATATCTATAACAAGCACTTTTATACCTATAACAAGCAAATCGATCTCCGAACCCAACTGCAGTGGGCTGCCCGCTGCCAGCTGTCTCCATTTAATTGATATAGGAAATGATGATGCTCTCCGAACCCAAGTATTTTTAAGAGTAGAAATGTAAATATTCAGAACTTTACATGAAATGGGAAAATTAACAATTAATAAAAAGTTTTCATTTTTTGTTACTGCAGAGCCTATCAGTGAATTATTTTCATGTTGGAATTGGTCAAGACCTGACTGGAGTGCCAACCAAGATGGTTGATGTCAACTGCTCAGTGGAGATGAGTGTCTTCAATCCTGCTTCACATTTTGGCCTTCATGTTTCTTCCACAAATGCCATGCTCTTCTACTCCCAACTCGCGATTGCTTCTGATCAGGTTCGCCTTCTTCCCTCGTGCCGAGAACCTAAAACAACGGTAGCTAGTCGTAATTATGCGTCTCTGCACGTACACTATAAAAAATACGGGCATCTGGATTGCGATTAACAATGTTCGGTCACAAATTATGACTGGGTGTGTAACATTTCGTATCCTAAATATAGAAGTTGTAACATCCTATAATCTAAATGTAGAAAAATTGTGACTTGAGTACTTTTTAAAAAGTAACTGACTTCAGTATTACTTCAGCTTAAGCACGATTAACTATAAAAATTTTTCGTGATTTTCCCCAAAAACTACTTCTATTGTTTGGTATCACGTTATCTACTTATACAGGTTAGAAACTCTCATCCGTTTAAGATGTGTTTGTACTCATCTCACCACTCATTGTTCGACAGAGAAGTCTGCCGAGAGCTGTACTTTGCTCAAGCGATTTCTTTTTCTTGGGATATTATCTGGTGATCACTATTCGCCCTCTGCAGCTACAAGTCGTAATAATGATATTGTACACAATGGCTTTTGGGAATAATGTGACTAGACTACTTCTTAGGAGGTCATCGTTTACTCTAAATAACATTTCTATCATTTGGTATCATATTTTTTTATTTATATAGTTTTAGGAACTCCCTTCTTTTTTTTCTGATATAATGTGATTTATGTGCCCTCCACTTAGTGAATATGTTTAGTGGCTCTAGTCATTTTTTCAAGGGAAAGTTAATTTTGTTCATTTTAATTTTTCTTTATATTATAATATTATGAAGATTAGAAATGAAAATTATGGAATATATATTTATGATAAGTTTTTTTTTTAATATACATGTAAATTTTTATTTTATTTTATATGCAGTTGGAGGAATTTTACCTGCCAAGAGAAGCTCATGAGGCCAAGTCTCTGATCTTAAAGGGTGAGCAGGTTCCCCTCTATGGAGCAGGCCTGGGCTTTGACATACCCACAACTGGTGTCATTTCGGCTCCGGTGACCCTAAAAGTCGACCTATTAACACGAGGAAATCTCTTCGGCCCGATCCTTAAAGTGAAGTTTGAGATTCGCATCTCGTGCAAGCTCGCCGTTGATTCCGGCAATAACAAGCCTATCGGATTATCCGAGAGGACCTGCACCTACTATGACTCTGTAGGTTGATCGAGTTTATAGGGTTTGTTTGTTTGTAAGGTTAAATTTAAGAAGGTTAAAATTAAATTTGAATAGAATTATTTTTTATTAAAAATTGTGAATGATTTGAAATAAAGTTAGTTATTATGTTGAGATATGTGAAGGATGTGATATAAAGTTAGTTATTATATTGAGATATGTGAGGGATGTGATATAAGTTAGTTATTATTTTAATAATATGTGTATGATGTGAAATAAAGTTAATTTTTAATATTAAATTTTATATGTGATGTGATATGCCAGGTTAAAATTAAACCAGGTTAATTCTAAACTTAAAAATAAACGGGGCCATAGTGATTGTTATTGATTATTGAATAGGTTTTAAGGGTATACATTTATTATGTAGGTCTTATATTGAGTCAATAAAAATCGAGCAATTATTCACCGAGTTTCCGGGTTTGAATGTAATCAGTTTATGGATCTATATAGATCCAAACTTCATATTTTTCATCGTACATATATATATATCAACTAATTTTTCTCTAATTATATATTAATTTTTTTTATTTTATTTTATTATTTATCGTACAAAACTTGCAAAAACAAAATAATTCTAAAAATAAATTGAATGAAAATTTAAATTAGAAAATTTGGGGCTAATTGTAATATAAATGAATGCTTGGAATCTAAAATTTTTTTATTGATATTTTATATTTATTTTATTTTTTTACGTAAATTTCAACATTAAAATTATGTTTCACAATTGGCTAAAAAAGTTATGCAAAAATTTTCTATTGTTAAAGTTTTATTTTTTAAAAAAATAATAAAAAATTATTATATTTTATTCTACATAAACTCTAATTATATTATACGATTAATTCATTTCACATCTGACATATTTTTCAATAAATCAATCAATTTTATTTAATATTTAACATAATTTTAATATAATTAACTCACTTTATATTTTTTGGAATAAACATCTTTTAAAAAAAATCACAAAAGTTTTTAAACTATATTTTTTTCTCCAACCAATCTACCAAAAAAAATTTCATATCCTATCCAAATTTTAATAAAAAATTATTATATTTTATTCTACATAAACTCTAATTATATTATACGATTAATTCATTTCACATCTGACATATTTCTCAATAAATCAATCAATTTTATTTAATATTTAACATAATTTTAATATAATTAACTCACTTTATATTTTTTGGAATAAACATCTTTAATTTAAAAAAAATCACAAAAGTTTTTAAATTATATTTTTTTCTCCAACCAATCTACTAAAAAAAAATTCATATCCTATCCAAATTTTAATAAAAAATTCAATTTTTTTCACATATAATGAAATTTTTAATAATAAAATAATTTTATTTATCATAATATTAAATAATTTTTTCTCCCAATGTCTGTCAAAATATTCAGTTTTCAAATTAATCGAGTTAGTTTTTAAATTTAAAATAATATATAAATAAGTCAATTTATATTAATAAATAAATTGAATGAATGATATTTTTTTAATTAATGAAATTGTTTTGTTAATTTAAAAGTTATATTAATATTTTAATTAAATATAATGTTCAACTGGAATTAGTAATTTATGAGGTATTTTTATTAATATTGAATAACTTATTTGTATATTATCTTAAATTAGAAAAATAATTTAATTAATTTAAAAATTACATAAATCTAGTTATACTTAAGCTCAAATGAACATAATTTTCCTGTATGATTCACTTAACACCACTAAAAATGTTTATAAAATACAAACTTTATTAAAAAAAAGGAAACATCCACGTGTGCCAATTTAAATTATGAGAAATTTACATATATATTTTATAATTCATCTTTCAATTATATATTAAATTTTTTACTTTTAATTTTATAATTTAACACTTAAATCATTCAAAAATAATTATATATTTAGTTATTTTTAAAAATTTTAAAATTTTTTTGTTGATTATTTGAATGCTTATTAATATTATATAAAATATTATAAATACATTTACAAATATGTATATATTATTAATTTTTATTTTATAAAAAATTTGAAGAATTAAATTATAAAATAATAAAATGGAGAATTTAATATATAATTGTACGTATGTAAATTTTTTTTAAATTATTTTCTCATTTCATATCGAAAAATTAGCTCCCATTATTATCAAAAAAAAAAAAAAAAAAGTCAGCTGTCATTTAACTTTTAGTAAAAAAAATTATGTGAGATTATTCCTATAAATTTTTTTATATTAATTTTATATATTAATACTTTTTTCATCATTGTCATTGTACATTAATAGAACACTATGTTAATAGATAATAGATTAATATTACATCAAATTAAAAATAATTTAAAAATAATAATCCATGCTATCTTTTTATTAAGCCGATAATATGTGTATCTATAAATATATATATAATATTATTATGACACATACATCTGTTTTTTTGTAAAATTAAATTTAAATAAAAATATTTTTTTATTAAAAATTGTGAATGATGTTAAATAAATTAAGGGGCATTTACATATATACCCCAAAAATAATCTTGAATTACATATTAAACTCCTCATTTTTTAATTTGCATGAGACAGACCATAGTTATCATCTTGGATCAATGAAGCACTATCTCAAATAACAGATATTTACATGGGACAGACCATAGTTATCATAAACCACTTAACAAAATAGAATACATAAAGCCTTAACTTTCGTCTCCAACGATTTACTAAAGGATTACAAGAGCGGTCGTTTAGAATAGTTTAGTATTAATCGTCGGACTTCACTATGATAATGGGTCACTATATCGATGCACTTATGACTTATAATTGGCTTCAGTGCAGTAACAGTAGCAATAATTTTTGTCAGTAGTTTATAAGAATATCCTAAACATGACTAAATGCAGGCATGTTATCATAATGACATAGTAGTCAGTAGATCTGACTACTATAATCAACTGAGATTCTTTGAGCCTTTTAAATCACATATTCAATTTGTCGAGAAAGCCTCTTCTCAAAATTAAACGAACAAATAGTTCTTTAGGATCTGGCGATGTCTCCCCAAAGATTGTTTCTTCGAAGACTTTCTTATATCAGGATCCCATATTCTCGATTTCAAACTTTAGTTCCAATTCTTAGTCTAAGATTCACTTCGTTAAGAGTTCAAATCTCAGATTTGCACAACCTCTAGAGGAAACCTTTCTTTGTTAACAATTTTTCGACAACGATGAATATCTTTTTCGATGATTTTCCTCCTCCAACATATATAAAAATTAGAATTGATAGTAATTAATTTCTTCTAGTTTGAGACTATGTGCAACTAAGTCCCTTTAGTTTCGAAATTAACCAGGTAGATCCTCTAATTTAATATAAACAGAAAATAAGTTTTTTAGTATTAATTAAAATAATTAATAGAGAATATTATCTCTAATTAATAGTTCAATTTAAACTTTATCTGCATTTAAAATATTAAATTTTTAAATTAGTCAAACTAATTTATTAGTTAAAGAAAATATCTTCCATTGGGTCATTTCATTAATATCAATGAATCTATTTACATATTATCTCAAACTAAAAGATTTATTTGATTAATTTAAAAAGTAGAGGGACCTAAATATACATAAAACTAAATTAAAGGAACTTAAATGCTATTAATTCTAAAGTATAAAAAAAAATATCAACAAGAAGTATAAATCAAAATACCCGAGAGTAGTCTAACAAAAATATAAGCCAATATGACAAAAATAATTGCATCCACTAAACAAATGAATCTTCCTATAGAATCTTACATCTTTATCAATAAATTTATGAAAATACTCAACTAAAATTATACAATAATGCAAACTTACAAACTTGTCCATATTAATGTTTCATCTTTTGCTTATTATTCATATAGGTTTTTTTTTGATAAAATATTATTGATATAGTTTTAAATATAGTGTATGTGAGTATCCTAAATTTAAATCATTTAAATAATGAAATTTTAACTTGCTTCATATTTTCTATTAGAGTAAATTGTAATTAAGACCTTGAGTTCATAAGCATATTGTAAATTGACCTTAACTTTATAAAAACTTTAATTGGAATCCAAGAGTATAAAATTACTGTCATTTATTCTCAATTAAAATATAACTATTAATTTATTATTATTATATCATAAAACTATTCTTAATTATTACTTTTTTTAATATTTTTAAAAATAATTTATAAAATAATAATAATATTTTTAGATAAAAAACAAGAAAAAAAGAATTTTAATTTTAATTTTTTGTTAAAAAATAATAAGAATAGAGCGTTATAATGATTATTTAAAATTTATAAATTATTCAAAGCACTTAAAAATTATCAAATTTTATATTTTTTTATGAAAATATTACCAAAGAAAACAAAGATTTTAAACAAAGAACAAAAACTGCAGATTTTTTACAACCTTACGAATTAAAATTAAAATTTTTAAAAAATTAAATTTAATTTGCAATGCCCTCCAAACTTTAGAGGCTAAGATGCAATTTACCCTTATGACAAAACTTATATGGTACAAGTTTTTTTTTTATTGCATGGTACAAGCTTATTATATATAAAATGTGATGTGACATTTCTCTTTTTTTTTTTTTTTTTTAAAGAGAAGTGACATTTCTTTGTTATAGGAATTTCAGTAAATCAATAAAAAAACTTCTAATAAAATAGTAATCCATTCATATTATGAATTTTTTTCCTCCATAGAAAACATTAATTTACCACCAAACCATCAACCCAGACCTTCCATCCACATTTACATATACCATTTAAAGCTATTTTACTTTTTCTTAGATATATAAAAAAAAAACTTGTCTTATTTTAATATAAGCATTTCAAAACATTTTTTTTATTGTTGTCATGCTCCTTTTTTATATATTAAGGCTCTGTTTGTCTAGGAGTTTAAAATTAATCTGGTTTAATTTTAACCAGGCATATCACATAACACATAAAATTTAATATTAAAAATTAAGGGGGCGTTTGGTTCAATGTTATCTCAATGTTATGTTATGTTATCTTTAGAAATTAATTGTTTGGTTTAATGACATCTTTAAATAACATTACAATTAATTACAAAAATGTCATTACATGATGACATCTAGATGTCACTCCAAATTGGGCGACATCTCAAGATAACACCATCAATTTGTCATTATAATGCCAATAACTTCCAACTAAACAAAAATAATTTGGATAGCATTGATATTTTCTAATATCATAACATTGAACCAAACAAATGTCTATTGATGAATAACAATGACATTTAGATAACATGACATCTAAATAACATTGACATTGAGATAACACTGAACCAAACGCCCCCTAAATTTATTTCACATCCTACACATATTACTAAAATAATAACTAACTTATATCACACCCCTCACATATTCCAACATAATAATTAACTTTATATCACACCCCTCACATATTCTAATATAATAACTAGCTTTATTTCACATCATTCACAATTTTTAATAAAAAAATATCTTTATCCAAATTTAATTTTAACCTTCTTAAATTTAACCTTACAAACAAACAGACCCTAAAGGCTAAAAAGATGATAGTCAATTATACTTTCGTTAACTATTCATATGTGATTCCCAACCTGCCTATCTCTTTCGAAATCTCTCTCTAAAACAATCTTTAAGGCGAAGAAAAAAGAGTTTAGCTAACTCGATGGCCCAGTTTGGCAAACATCACAATTAACCAACAAAATTCCAGTTGGGCTAAAAAGTGAGTGCTGAAATTTTGATGATTAACCAACAAAATGAAGCATCTCATCAAACACAAAAACTTTAAGTCAAAATGATAAATCTTATAGCAATCATTTATGAAAGAAAGAGCAACATGTGGTTTTGATTTTAGAAAACATGAAGCAAAGGCAGATCACAGCATGAATGCTAATTTTCTTTATCAAAGCAGATTCTACACAAATGTTAGAGATGTAACAGAGAATGGAGATATCAAAGATGGGCAAATATGAGAATCAGAATGCTAATTTTCTTTATCATAACTAAGATTTCATATTAATCTAAGTCCAAAAAAAAAAAAAAATATTAGAAGTGATTGATCAAATTCAGAAGTATCTCAGTGGCATTCTACATGTTCATAGCAAGGAAAATGTCAGCTAAATTAGATTTCATAAACAAAAAAAATTATAGCCATTGTTATTTTTCCTCACCTGGTTACTGATCTCTGGCAACAGGCTCAATGTCTTTTAAAAGCCCCACAATTTGCTGCATTGTTGGCCTCTTTGATGGCAAATCAGCTGTGCATAAGTAAGCAATTCTGAGAGCTTCCTCCATTTGCTTCTCTGAACCAGTTTCACGGATCTTCGGATCAACCGCCATCAAGCCATGATTCTTCTTCACCATTGCGCGAACCCAGCCTACAAGAGTCGACTCCTTCTCCCCCGGGTATTCATCACCAATTGGTTTCTTCCCCGTAACAAGCTCGAAAAGCACAATGCCAAAGCTATAGACATCAAGCTTCGGAGTGGCCATTTCAGGTTCGGACAACTCAGGAGGAGCATAACCCGTAGTACCCTGAGACATCTGGTCGTCCGAGTTAATCCCCACAACCTTTGATAATCCGAAGTCGGAAAGCCTAGGCTCCAATGCCGAATCAAGATAAATGCTACTTGATTTCACATCTCGGTGTACAATCTGCGGAAAACACCCATGGTGCAAAAATGCCAGTGATCGAGCCACACCAAGCGCAATTGTATGTCGAAATCTCCATGTTGTCGCCCCTTCGGTTGTGATGTTTTGAGAACCATTGTTCTCATCATCCCAGGTATCATTACTCCAATCTTCAGTAGTCTGAACACCTAATGGCAGATCATGAAGAAGATTATGAAGGTTTCCATTCTCCATATATTCATATATAGCAATCCTCTGATCACCAGCTAAGCAATAACCTGTCAAAGGTACTAAATTGGGGTGCTTGATTCTTCCAAGCCTCTCTAACTCCTTGGCAGCATCTTGATCCGATACCACTGATCCATGAACCAAAACCTTCATTGCCACCTGAACTCCACTGGGGAGAAAACCTCGATAAACTGGCCCAAATCTCCCTTCAGCCAGCAGCATTCCCCTATCAAAATTCGAAGTTGCAGATAATAAGTCGGCAAATGTGAAGTTCAGCAACGGCTTCTCGAACATGATGATTGGAACAGAGGTAGCTACCTTGACATCAGCCACCCATGTCGTCGAATCAGTTTGAAAAGAATACGGACCTGATACATTTTGTTCTTCTTTGAAAGATAGCTGCTTTACTGCCCAAGCTCTTGTGCTTTTTCTACAGCCATAGAAAACGCAGCCAATTCCTAGAAGAAAGAAGGCAACTGAGAGAGCTACTGCCAATGCTAGCTTCCTCTTCCTGTGCTTCGAGCCTTTACAAGCCAGCATGTTGGGGTTTGCAGCTATGGGGCAGCTGTTCTGCAACCCAATGAAGGAAGAATTGTACTTTTGGAATGGAAGTTTATCAGCGCAGAATGTGAGATTGTTGTAGGAGAAGTTGAATGCTTCCATAATTGGAAGCATTTCAAGAAGTTGCAAAGGGATTTCACCACTGAGATTGTTCGAGGAGAGGTCCAAAACTCTGAGTTTAACCGAGATCAAGTCCGGGGTTTCCCCTGTTAGCTGGTTATGCGAAAGGTCAACTATCTTCAAACGAATAAATTCGGAGAATTCAGAAGGAATGGGACCAGTAAGATTGGTTTGTGACAAGTTTAGATATTCTAGATTCAAGAGGTTTTGTGTGTTTGGAAAATTCTGGTGAGAAAATCTATTATCAGCAAGATTTAGATGCTTAAGTGATGAAAATCGCCCCAAATCACTGAAGAGTGTTCCACTGAGATGGTTCCCAGATAAGTCAAGATAATACAAAGATGATAAACCCAATCTGGAGCCATGATTTACCTGAGAAATGAGGCCCTCAAACTGGTTGTTGCTCAAGTCTATCACCTCAAGAGTCTCAAGAAGGACGTCGGAAATAGAACCACGAAGCAGATTACCAGAGACATTGAGATATGAAATGGACTTCATCCCTGACAAATCCGGCAACCTCCCTTGAATTCGATTTCCGGAGAAATCTAGGAAGCTTAGATTCTTCAATGAAGAGAAGAAAGCATCAGAGAATTCCCCACCGAGCTCATTGTTAGATAGATCCAAAACAACCAGGTTTTTGCAGTTAGCAATGCCCTCAGACATCCTCCCTTCAAAGGCATTTCGACTAAGATTGAGGAGCCTTAATCCGGACATCGAGCTAATATCCGCCGGAATTTCTCCGGAGAAGCCATTGTGAGAAAGATCAAGGGTTTCCATGTAGCCGAAGTTACCAACGTTGTTTGGAAGAGGACCCGTAATTCTGTTTATCGAGAGATTGAGGGTTTTCAGAGAGCTGCCAAGGCCCCATAGATCGGAAGAGAGCTCAGTGATGTTGTTCATGCTAAGATCCAGTACCTGGAGCTTGCTGAGCTTAGCAATGGTGTTCTCCGGGATAGCACCGGAGAGTCCGAGACCGGAAGCCCTCAATTCAACCACATTCTCTCTCGTGGAATCACAGGAAACCCCACTCCAGGAGCAAAAAGAAGAACTGGAATCGTTCAGAGAAAGGAGCGGGAGCTTAGCCCCCATTTTTGTGAAGAACTCGGAGATCAAGAAGCCATCGGTGTTGGGCTGCTGAAAAGCCAAGCATCTTAACAGCAGGGCAAGGAACAGAGAGAAGGCGAGAATCCCAGAACCCATTTGAAGAAGATGGATTAGAAATCATGGAAGAATATCATCTGCAGCTTGTTTGCCTCAAACCCACTTGCAGAAATAGCGATTTTCACGAAGAAGAGCCTGAGCGCTGGAATGTGTGCGTGTGTGTGTGTGTGAGAGAGAGAGAGAGCTCGAGGCCTTCATGTATTATACCATACACATTTTCTTCATAATTTATAATATAAATTTTGTAAAAAAAATGTATGTGATGTAATATTAAAAGATTTATGTAGCATGCAGGTAATTGCTTTTGACGGGACTTGAAATATTTTATAGAAGAAAAGATATTCATATTACTTATGTTCAATTTATTAAAAATAGTTATAAGAAATTATTATTTACATATGATCACAATAAAATTTGGTTATGAATTTTATTATTATAATTAGATTATAAGTTGATTATGAAAATTTTAACTATATATATTAAAAAAAATACTTAAATATATATATTTTATAAATAATATTTTTCTTACTGATGATGTGTGAGATAAAGTTAAAGGTAAAACTCAAATTATGAAAAAAATACTGTAGAAATTTAATCTTAATTAATCAAAAATTAAATATATTAAGAATAAATTTAGTCAAAAAAGATTATTTATGTTAGAGAGATAATAATCAATGATCATGCTATTAAGAAAACTAAGCAATTTTAATATCTTTAATCAATCATATAAACTGACAGTGAAACAGATGACAATGATGCTATTAATAAAATTTAAATAAGATCAATTAAGTATCATGTGATAAAAGAATCTCATTTAAACTTAAAAATAAATATTATAAAGTAATAATAAGATTAGCGATATTAAATAATATTAAATATTAGCCTATAAAGTGTTTTAAAAAATATTAATTGGTAAAGTAAAAACATATAAATAAAATCATGAGTATGGTAGAAAAAAAATACTACAATAAATGAGTAGATATGCACAAAAAAATAAAAAAAGTGAATAGTATATCTATGAAAACGTTAAAATAATCTCAGCTAAGGATATGCTCGAAAAGAATCAGCTTAGATTGAGTTATTATTTGATAAAATATAATAAAAATAAAAAATTTAAGTTGCCTACCTCACTTAGTAGGATAAAAATTTAGTTATTATTATTGTACAATTTAATATGCAAATATAGGTTTAATTCAAGATTTAAGGAGTAGTTAATCATTCAATTAAATCGACAAATTATAATTTTTTTTTTGCTAGAATCAAATTAAACATCAATTTGAAAAGGTTACATTACATCTAAGTATAGAGGACTAATTGAAAATAAATTAGATCATTCAATTTGAATTCAAAATAAACAAAGGTGAAAATTTAAGTATAAGTTCAAAAAAAAATATTTACATACAAGTGACATCTTTTTTTTCATCTTCCTTAGCTACTAATTCTCGCTCTCTCTCTCTCAAAAAAAAAAAAAATTTATTGCTTTCTCGTGATTTCTTTCAACAAAAAAGAAAGAACCTAAATGAAATGCCAATATAAATAGAGAGACCTGATAGTAATTTAGCTAATGAAATTTGAGAAACACGTGACTCGCTTCTGAAGGCCGTAATCTGGCTGTCACGACTCACGAGTCACAACGTGGAAGCTTTGAAGATCACACGGACGGCCAGGATGATTGGTTGGCGAAGAGGTGGGACGGGGACCGTCCGATTGGATGGGGATGGGCTCAATCTTAAAGTGGGCCCATCGCCGGCCCAACTAAAGAGGGAGGGACGAGCAAAAATAATTAATTTCTATGCTGCGCCTGCCAACAGGAATCATTGACTGCCAGCTGCAGTGGTTGGCGTGATATCATGCGCACCTTGTGTTAGGGTAAATTACATTATGGATCTCTACTTGACTTTATATTTTATATAGGTCCGTATGTTGTTGAAGCATTTCATATCAATCCTTCAGATGATCAGATCACTCAATAATTTTAAACAGATTTTCTCTTTATCTTTTCGAGTTCTTCCGTCAAACATTTGTTATGATTCTGTCGGCCAGTGATGGGGCACCACGTTAGCAGTGGGCCCCACTCAGTGCTGACATGGCAGCTCTCTATTGGATTATTGAATGCAATAATTTTTCTTTTCGTAACAATTTTTCCTCTTTTTTCACTTCTTTTTTTGCAATATCTCTGTCTTCCATAAATATATGTATAATAAAAGAAAGTGTGACGACTTGTGACTGAAAAAGACAAGAAAAGATCGTCGAGATAATGTCCTTATAATTGAATTGAAATTAGTCTAATAAGGAGCAGCTTCTAGGCGAAGGGGCACAAAAATTACTCGTCTTGCTACTGAAAAAAAAATCTGTAATTAAACGAGCTTAAATTAAGGAGAGTGAAGATAAATAGATAGGCATATGTTTTGATCAACAGAGTTAAAACAATAGATTAAAGTTAAGGATCAAAGGCTTTAAGACCTCATTTGGTTCGCGGTTTTTTTATAAATAAGAAAAAAAATATTAATTTATTTTTTAAATTTAATTTAAAAAATTTTATTTTAAAATTAAAAAAGTGCATAGGATGTGAAATAAAGTTGATTTTAAGATTTATATTTGTGTTGAATATGCAATAACGTTGATTTTTATAGTTAAAATTTGTGTTGAACTAAAAAAATATCTCAAATAAAATGAGGCCTAAAAATTATCGATAGTGCAAATTTTAAAAAACTCAATCACCTACAATTATTCCATCAAAAAAAAAATTCTACAAAAATTTGTGGGACCACTTTATGGGTTAAACCTAAAAAGCACCGTATATTTTACATAGACATCACGTGATATATAGATTTTAATATAAAATTAATAATATTCTTAATAAATATAAATTTGGACATTTAAATTAATTTTTTAATATTTTAATTAAAATTTATTTCTCATCTTACAAATATTTAAAAATAAATTAATTTTACTTGAAATATTTTTACAAATATTAAGATAAAACTATTTCATCAAAATTAACTTAACTACGATTTTTTATTTTAATAGCTTAAGTTGAAAATTGAATTGAATAAACAATTAAAATATATTAAACTTACACACACATATATATATATATATATTTGCATATAATTAATTTAATAGATAATTATATTAGAATTATCTCTATTACTTATGCTAAATATAAATTAACTTTTTTATTACTTCTCATCATTAAATCAAGTTGATAATTATAGTTTAAGTTGAATAGATGAACAAATATATCTACATCTTATATTTTAATTGAAGGATCAAAATTGATCAGAGATTGAATTTCCTTTAGGTAAAATCGAGCTTAAATTAACGACAAACGAACGAGACTTAGCACCGATAGAGATTATATTAAAAACTTTTGATACAATCTTGAGCTATGATAGAATCGACTCAAGATTAAATCATTAACAAGCTTAGATTTTTTTATTTTTTATTTTTAAAAAGAATGCAATACGAGAACTTCCAAGGAGGTCACCCATCCTAGTACTAATCTTGCCCAAGCACGCTTAACTGCGGAGTTCTGATGGGATCCGGTGCTTTAGTGCTGGTATGGTCGCACTCGTATCATTAACAAGCTTAGATGCGATCTCGGATTTGGTATCGGCCCAAGATTAAATGAAAAATTTCGATTCCATCTAAATCTAACTTAAGATTTGAAAGAGAAGAGCTTGATGTGATCTCAATCTCACCTGAAATTTGTACAATGTGAATTTGATTCGATCTCAATTTGTGCAAGGCACGACTAATTAATTATCGATTCAAACACAATCAAATGGGACTCAAATTTTATTTTTTTGATTCAAAGTTAGCTCATTTGAAAAGTGATTGATTTAATTTAACTCGTAATCGACTCAATATATATTTAAAATTTTTAAAAAAGTTTATAATAATTTATAATAGAGAGATGAGATAAGAAACAATCCAATAAAATGTAAAAGTAAATTTATAATATTATACGATAATATATTTAATATGTATAATAAATATTTTTATAAAATATGATTTATAATTAAGTTCTATTTAATTTAAAAATTAACACAGAATTGAAAATTTTTGATAAGCTTGAGCAATCTCAATTAAAACTTAAACTTCAAATTTAACATATTTACACGAAGGTTATTTAATATTTTTAATCAAATTAAAATTAATTATAATTCACTGTCACATTATGTATCATGTTATTTATAAATTTAATATTAAAATTTAATTATATTTTATAATATATATATTTTTAGACAAAAAATTAATTTTTTATATTTCATATATGTGCTAAATTAATGAATAATTTATGTCATATTTCATTTTTTTAATATAATAAATAATTTTATTTCACATTATATTAAATTTTTAATAAAAAATATTCTAAATCAAGCTCAACTTTAATAAATTTTTACAAATAAATACATCTCGTGGTACATTTGATCGAAGCATTTCAGTTCTTTATTTACCATTAAAATATTATTAGAAGATAATTTTATTTAGTATCTTCCACAAGTATTTATAATAAAAAATATATTATTTTATATTTTATATAATTTTTAAGGTAATTAACTTTTTTTATTATATATAATTTAAAAAAATAATATTTTTTTCTCTAACTAAATATATTCTAAAAATCATATTATTTTATTATATTTTATGTTAATTTGGAAGGCTATCAGTTATTTAAATGTTATTTAAAATTAAATAATATATAAATGTCATCTTAATTACAATAAAATGCGAGAAATTAGATTAAGTTATTATTTTTATTGTTTTTTAATATAATAATATTAAATTAAATAATAAAAATTAGCTAACTAAATAAACTATAATTTTAAAATAATTAAAATAATATTAATATTCAGATGTTTATGATGAATTGAAAATTATGGAAGAATTTAAAATTAAAATAATGTTAATGATGAATTTGAAATTATGGAAGAATTGAAAATTGTTTTATTTAGTTCAGAAAATTATAGTATATATTTTAAAATTGGGAAATAAGTATGAGTTTAGACAAATTATCAGATGTTAATGTTATGAAATAATAACTAAATAAAAAAAATTTGTAAATTGAGTTAAAATTCTGGCCTTAGCATCCGACCGTTGATTCTAGGTCAAGCAGGCATCGGGCACTGAGCGCTTCCAACGTCCTAAAACCCTTCTGCTCCCTCTCCAACCGATCTTGCCGCAGCTCATCTCCATTCTTCGAGTGCGATCTCTAATGGCGGATGCTGTAGACGAGGCAGTAGAGGAGGTCTCGGGGCTCTCCGTTGGTTCTCCCATGGACGGCGTTCCGAGCAAGAGGTATCCTCTATTTTTCTTATACTTTATTTCTAATCGTTGTTTTACGATTCTCTAATCAAAATTGATGTCCGTCATTTTCCTCCGCAACAGTGCTCAGAAGAGGGAATTGAAGAAGAAGCAGAAGGAAGAGGAGAAGCGCGCCAAGGAGGAGGAGAAGAAGAAAAAGGTTACTTCTTTTATACATTTCTATATACTCGCCCTTTACACGTTAAAAGGAACGTGCTTTTCAAGTATATTTTGATACTCTTGCAGGCCGCTGCGACGCCGAATTCCAAGTCGCAGAAGCCTTCGGCTGCTGAGGATGATGACATGGACCCAACGGTCTCTGTTTATTTCTGTCGTTCTCTCTACGTTTATTCAGTATTCCAATGGAAAATTTTATCATTGGAGTCTTGTCTTACAGATCTGAAGTGCTTCTGGAAATTGTCTTTCTGTTGCAGCAATATTTCGAGAACAGGCTCAAGTACCTTGCGGCTCAGAAGACTGCTGGGGTCAACCCATATCCCCATAAATTTCATGTTTCAATAACTATCGAAGATTACATTCATGAATACTCAAGTCTTCATGAAGGCGACCATCTCAAAGATGTGGAAGTTAGCTTGGCAGGTAATTGTTGTTTTGCAGAACATTTTCTTTTCTTACAACATTTGCTATGCAGGTAATTGAACAAATGTTCTTTTCAGGGAGGATCATGAGCAAGAGGAATTCTTCTTCAAAGCTTTACTTCTATGACTTATATGGAAGTGGTGTTAAAGTGCAGGTCATGGCTGATGCTAAGTATGATTTGTAATCTGAACATCTATACTTTTTGAAGATCAACCAAGAATGTGTGGATAATTTTGGTTGAAATTATCTGAATGATTCATTTTTTTGGACTTATACATGGAAGCCTTGTTAATTTAATTCTCCTTGTTGGACATATTCATAATATATATGGCTTTAATTGCATTTTCATTTAGGGACTCAGAGTTGGATGAAGTTGATTTTTCTCGTCTTCATGCCAGTGTAAAACGGGGTGACATCGTTGGTATCTTTGGCTACCCAGGTTCGCATCTTCGCAATAGTTATCATGGGATGAGTGTTTTATCTCCATAATATATATTTTTATAGATAATATTTGTTTTTGATGAGTTGGAAATTGATTCGACTATGATGCACGTTTATCCTTTTCTTTTTAGTGTTTGAACAATGTAGATTAAGTTTACCCTTGCTATTTTTTGTTTAGAGAAAGGCTCTAACATAATATTTCACTTTTCATAATTAATACTGAACTTATCAAATTGGATAGCAATAGAGGTTTTACTTTTTTTTTGGGATATCTTTTCACTACACTTTAGGATAACATATTAATGTCTTTTTGAACTTATTTCTTAACTTTTTGATTTGTATTGTAGCTAATGTATATTTCTTATTTGGGCGTCCTTTATATCTTAGTTGGAATCGAATGATGATTTTTTTGTTTAGCAAGTTTATACCACGATTTAGTTTAACACTATTGTGGTATAGCTCGCTTTGCTGTGTGCATGCTAGGTTTCATGGTTTTGTCCTTAAAAGGGTATCTGGACAAGTTAGTATTGGACCTTACCTATAAATCCTAGTTACTTCTCTTTCTGATGAAGGATTATAGATTCATGCCCGCTCACAATCCCTTCCATGAACTTACTAGATTGGATCACCATAGAGGTTTTGTATTTTTTTTTACAATCTCTTATCACCGCGCTTTAGGATAACCTATTAATTTCTTGTTGAGCTTATTTCTTAGCCTTTTGATTTGTATTGTTGCTAATGTATGTTTCTTGTTTGGGTGTCCTTTATATCCTAGTCTTAATAGAATGATAATTTTTTGTTTAGCAAGTTTACGACTCAATTTAACACTATTAAGGTATTGCTTACTTTGGTTGTGTGCACGCTGGGTTCATGTTTTTGTCTTTTAAGGGTATTTGGACAAGTTAGCTTTGCTCCTTACCTATAAATCCTAGTTCCTCCCTTTTCGATGAAGGACTATAGATTCATGCTCGCTTGCAATCCCGTAATCTTACCAAACTACCATTATTGGATCAGATTGTTATAAAGCCATTAGCTTTTGCTTGGTTCATCCTTGAATCTCATGGTACACTGGAGGCCAAGTACGATATATCACGACCCAGTTCAATCTTATCTATCTATCGTCCTTTGTCTTGATGCATATTGGGCTTCACGATGTTTTCCTAAAATTATGTCTCGATAAGTTAACATGAGATTTACATTTAAGGCCCGTAACTTCCCTCTCTTTCTGTTATGGAACTATTCATACTTGCCTTGTCGCCATCTCAAATGCCTACCAAGAGCCAAAGATTGTCAGAGCTCTTGGATCCACTAATCACTGTTCGATTGGTTTGTTACATTTTTAATAGGAAAGTAAATGTATAGTTTATGCTCTCCTTTGGCTATTGTCAAACATTGGTGGAATGAATACAACATGCAATATCCTAACTGTTGAGAGTATATACATCTTTTATGCTACAGGTAAGAGTAAAAGAGGAGAGCTTAGTGTTTTTCCGAAGAGATTTACTGTCCTTTCCCATTGCCTCCATATGATGCCGCGGCAAAAATCTGCCCCTGGTGTTGATAATGTTTCTACAAAGGTGAATGAAATAGGCACAAGTTATTTTTCCATGGAGCACATAAATTCTGTTCAGTGAGGCCTATAGGAATAATTCATTTATATTAACAAATTGTTGCAGAAACATGAAGGGATACCAGGATCTGAGTGGGTACCAGGATTGCCAAGAAACCTTGATTTATATGTCCTAAAAGACCAGGTTTTTTCTTCATACAAGTGTTATCTTGGACTTCTCTCATATTGTATTTGTACTAATGATCAGAAATAGGATGTTGATATGGGATTATTTTTGTATTTTGGAGTCTTAGGACAAGAAAATTCATTGGTAAGTGAAATGGACATAGTTTATAAAATCATGATGAGTGCTTATTTTTAATTTATTGCATATAATTTAATGAAGATGTTACTTTTCATATTTGCGCATCTTTGCAGTTTAGGTAATTTGTCTTGGGAGTTTTACAACATATTCTTTCTAATGATCTTCTTAATCACCGTATATGCGAAATTTGGCTTGCTAGCAAATTTTCTTTTCTAGCTGTTCGTCTCCTGTCAACTCTCCCTCTTTCCCTTTCTTTATATACTAACTTTCTATGTGCATGGTTAATGTGAGGGTGGGGTGTGCAAAGGGGTTGATTGCCCTTGAAAGATATGAAAGCACCTTCAAGCTAATGCATGTTTTTATCCAAAAAAATATTAAGAACTGGTTTGTACTGCTTTTTAGATTTTTGTTTATTATGATTAATGGGATGATATTCTTTTCTGGTTGTGTTGAACTTTCTTTTATTTGTTTTTCGAGAGAAGTTTTAAGTACAATTCTCCATAAGTTTCCTTAAGGAATATCCATTTAAATGTTTGAATCTAATATTGCTATTTGCATATATGCTATGGATAAACTGTAAATACAATATATACCATCCTCGTGATTTTCATAAAAAAAGTAAATAAAACAAAACTTCCATCCTATGGCTCGGTAATTATGTCCGGACTGATTTTAATGGAAATTGCATCATTTTTGTATTAGAAAATTTTCTGTGATTTTATGTAAATAGCAGTATAGGGTGTTTAATATGCAAAATTACAGGCTTTGAAGTGGCATACATGTAGCTTATTATTGTTATTTTTTCGTATTATTCTAACTAGAATTGAATTACAACATTGATCTACAATTCAAATGATACTTTTGCTTCTCTCCCTATATTATTATGGTGATACATTTTTAATATTATCTTGATTTTGTTGAAATTTGAATTTTTAATTTTTTTGGATTGGCAAACATGCCACTAACTTATTTGTGTGAGGTTTATGTTTTCCACTATGGCTTTTTTCTGACCGTCTGACATCTGATTCTATGTTAATTTTAGTGTTTTGAGTGTCCCACCATCAAAATATCTTACAGATACCTGTAATATTAACACTTAGCTATTGTTGTTCATCCTAAACTGTCCTGCTCAATTTAGGTAATAAAGTAGTTTTTGGTGTTTAACGAAAATCTCGGAGATACATAGAATTTATTTTATGACTCCTGAAAAAAGATAGTAAGATCTTCATGATCAAGCAACAGGTGAGAGTTATAGAATATTTTATTTCCTGATGCATCAAATTTATTATAGACAAATACCCTTTTATGTAAGTTTCAAAAAGTACTCTTTTATGTTCTTGAATTTATGTTTTATTCTTTAGATATTATCATTTGCAGTAATTACATAAACTATAGGATATCTGGAAATTACTATTTTCAGGTTTGTCTTACTGATTTAACCCTTAAAATGTGATTGCAGGAAACTCGTTATCGTCAAAGGTATCTTGATCTAATGTTAAACCATGAGGTTAGGCAAATATTCAAGACACGAGCTAGGATCATTTCATATATTAGAAAGTTCCTTGATGATCTTGGTTTTTTGGAGGTTTGTCTCCTATTCAAATTTCTCGTAGTACAAAGCAGTCTTTTTTTCTCTTGTTTCGATGTTGAATCATACATAGTCAGGTAGAGACCCCTATGATGAACATGATTGCTGGTGGAGCAGCTGCAAAGCCCTTTGTTACTCATCACAATGAGTTAAACATGAGATTATACATGCGAATTGCTCCTGAGTTGTATCTTAAAGAACTTATTGTTGGTGGGCTGGACCGTGTGTACGAGATTGGAAAGCAGTTCAGAAATGAGGGCATTGATTTGACTCATAATCCAGAATTCACAACATGTGAGTTTTATATGGCCTATGCAGACTATAATGACTTGATGGTTCTTACTGAGAAAATGCTATCTGGTAAGTCCAAGGGTAGTCTTTTATTTTATTAACATTCACTAGTGCATTTCCTCATACTTTTTTATTTCTTCCATCTTGAAATTTATGGTTTACTTGTTGAGGTGCATGGGGTTCACATATATTCCTGACAAATCATGATAGAGAAATGAGCATCACAAATATTTTAGATAACCATTTATGCAATCGCAATGATGCAAAAATTTTAAAGAAAGAGTTAGGGAGAAATCATACAAAAAACAATAGAATGACGAATATAATGATAATGGAAAGATATTAGAATTGTATTGTAAAGAAATTAAATTAAGGCGATTAGCAGAAATTACTTTGGTGATTTTGTATTTTACTACCCATCTAAATCGAATTAGTTCGATTCTACTAGACCCATACATCAGCCTTAGGGACCGAAATATATAATTGATTTTGAATATTTTAAGAATCAGAATTGACCTGAATCAATTTAGACTCAACCTATAATTAGTTCGATTCTTGATCGTTTCTCTAGTTATTTATTATTGAACCATAAGGGTGAGTATGAGTTTATATAAGTCTATAGTTACGAGGCAGGACAAGTATAGGCTTATCATAAATATAATCACTTGATCAGCTAATTAATAAATTAAGATGGGAAAAAGAAGCTAGATATATTATTCTATATGAAATACTCAAATCTTATCATTTTTAACAAAAGATTGTGTTACGTTTATTTGATCTGATGCTTGATTTGTATAATATTATATTAAACAATTTTTTTTTACTATTTTAAAGGTAATGAATGAATCATATTATGAACTTCTCGTTGAGTTAAATATCCAAGGGCGGGGTGTGGGTATTACTCATATTAGTCGCATGCCAAGGGGGATGGTGCGATGGCAGGGGTAATAAAACGTGCATAGCATCCCAAACGTATCTCATTGCCATCTCTGAACCATGACATTTATGAGTTACTTGTAAAAGATGCCTTTATAAAGTGACTTTTGGGGGATCGAATGGTTCAAAATTAGTTATCTATGTCTAACTATTCATTTAATTTGATATTGATGAAATATACACTTTAAAGCCCTCATATAATTACAACAACAACAACCAAGCCTTAATCCCACTAGGTGGGGTCGGCTACATGAATCCTTTGTTTTCATTGCGCTCTATCAGTTACCAAATTCTTATCTAAGTTTAAGTAACTAAGATCACTCCTTATAGTTTCTTGCCATGTCTTCTTTGGTCTCCCTCTTCCTCTTTGTACATGGGCAAAATTCAATAACTCAATTTTTCTAACTGGAGCTTCAATTGGCCTACGATTTAGATGTCCAAACCATCGAAGCCGACTTTCTCTAAGTTTATCCTCAATTGGTGCAACACCAACTTTCTTTCGGATATACTCATTTCTCATTTTATCCTTTCGTGTATATCCATACATCCACCTTAACATTCTCATTTCTACAATATTTATTTTATTTGTATGTTTCTTCTTTGCAGGCCAGCATTCAGCACCATATATCATCGCTGATCTTACTACAGTTTTATAAAATTTACCCTTAATTTTAGATGAGATTTTTCTATCGCATAACACACCAGAAGCATTTCTCCATTTTACCCAGCCTGCTTGAATCCTGCTAATAACGTCATTATCTATTTCGCTATCATTTTGTATAATTGATCCAAGGTATCTAAAGCCCTCGTTCTATCATATAATTCATGGACTAAAATGATCCCAAACTTTGTTTATTCTTTATTTCATGTCTATTATAAATGTTAATGTATGAGATCAACTTTATTTTCACGTTGAACACATAGAATCAACTTCAGTTTACATGTTGCCCAGATTCCATCATTAAAATAACTTTATTCCACAAATATATAATAATTTATTTTCTATCTATCCTAAAATAATTGTTATAAAGATAGTCCTTGAACCAAACAAGGTAGTGTTAGTGGGTATGTACTAAACATCAAAAGGTTGATGTTTGTTGACATTTGTGTCAAGTGATTCAAATTGTTTACTTGTAGATAAAATTATCCGATTGATTTGGTCGAATTCTCCGTCTCTAAGTTTGAATATTGCAGAAAAGTATTAATTCCACCAGTATCAAATTGGGACAAATTCCTAATGACCTGAAAGATGAGTTTCCGAAAAAAAAATAGTTATACATGAGAGCTTTCAGGGCAATTGAATTATGTTATGATGTTTTATTTTTTCCCATTAATAATGATTAGTATATTTTAGTCTTGGTTGAATATTTTATTCAAACTTCTGTTTTGAAAGGTGGTTGCATCAAACTGAGAAAGAATATAGATACGAATACATATGAAATTCATTTTAAGCCTTTCAATTCTTGGATTTATAGGACGTGAAAAACAGATTAATTCAACCATCAATGATGAATTAAATTTTGTAAGGTAATTGTATCAAAAAGTGCAGCTTACTAAGAATTCTATTAAATATCATTTCATGGTTGAAGTGAATTGTATTAGAAATTTAGAATGTACTCGACGTGGCAGTTGCCTTAAACGATTTAATCAAGGGATGAGGTTATACTTTTGAATTTGTTTTTGTTAAACTACTAAGAATAAATTATGTAGAACATTTTCGCTTGTTAAGAATTGAAATTTGCTTTTTTGTAGGAAATATGAAATTTTTTTGCAGCTACGTGAATCTTTTATTTTTATTGCACTATATCAAATAATAAATCCTTATTTAGCTCTAAGTATGTAAGATCAATTCTTATAGTTTCTTATTATGCTTTTTCTAGAGTTCCTCTTCCTCTTTTTACATGAACATAACAAATCCAATATTTGGCTTCAAGCATTTAACATATTTCTTGACTAAATGTGCATTTCATATATTCATTTTTGGGCTTACTGAATTAAAAATTTTTATACTCTTAAAGGTACTTCTTGATTCTCATCTTTAATGTATTTTATTCTAGTGAAATCTTTAATTTTCTTATCTTTTGTCTTGACAAACTTGTATATATGTTCTCTTTCTTTAGTATCCAGCTTTCTATATACATCCCTAAAAGTCTCATTCTTTGCATAACGAACTGTTTTTTTGGGTTTTCATTAAGCAACTATGTACTTTTCTAATTTTTTTTGCTTTAGTATTTATACCAATTTTTGTAACATTTTTTTTCTTTAATTTTTCGTGTACATTTTTTTCACCACTAAGTTTTTTTATTATTTGGAGCTTTTGTTAAGATTCTTCTAGCATATTCTTTACAAAAAAACAGATGTAGTTAACAACCCTCAAGCACATAAGATTAGTTTTTTCTTCAATGTTTAATTGCTTAAGTTCTAAAACTCTCTTCTTAAAGATATTTCTATTCTTATTCTTTAGATTACACTATCGAGTTTAAGGGTACTATTTCGGCTTATTATTTCTTCTCTAATTCTTTATCTTAAAATCTAAGGTTATTAATCAATGTTGGGAAGGTAAGGATTTAGTTGGAATGATTTTACAATCTTTACAGACCAAATGATTCTGTTTCCTTATTAAGAAGTAATCAATTTGAGTTTTTGAAGGCTAATTCTTATAATTGATAATATCATCTTGTTTCTTCAATAAATTATTTGCAATAAAAAAGTTATAAGTCAAGAAAGACTTCAAAATAGTTTTGCCATCCTCATTAGCTCTCTAAAATCATACCTATCATGAATGCTATTAACTTTTTAAGCAACACTTTCCACATGTCCATTTAGATACTCTCTAATAAATTTTCTCTTCTCCTAGAGAACTTATTACGTTTAAAGCAACCCGTCAAACTAGCTTGCCAATCCATTCATGATTTTCAATTCAAACTCGATTAAGAACCAGAAACTGAGGGTGTTAATAAGGGTCAAAGATCGAAAATCGATCGAAAGTTGAATCAATTTTAGATCAAATTGAAATTGAGTCTGTCTAAATGAGCCGACTAACGAGCTAAAATTTCGGCTCGGTGATGATTTCGAGCCGGGTAGGTTCAACTCGATAGGCTCAAGATTGGTTCAATTTAAAAAATTATATATATAATCCGTATATATAATATATATGTTAAACTGAGATGATCTCAAGCCGAGCCTATTTCCTCGAGCCAGTGTCCGAGTACCAGGCGCTACGGCGCTGAAGTAACCCATGCCATACTCCCAGGAATTATATTAACTATTTAAAATCATTCTAAATTTTATACTCGCATTTAAATCTACTTGGGGGCCATATACAGTTACAATGTTAATATTTATCTTATTGATAAATTTTTTTAAAACTATAATTTATTTTCTTTTCTCTTAACTTTTACTATATGATCTTTCAAATCTTTATTGAGAATTTCTAGTCCTATTCTTAGTTGAGTACCAAAGTTTGAGGCCTGAGCTAGCAATGTCCTTGTTTTTTTTCCCGACTCATTTCGTTTTTTTGAAAGTACAAAATATTAATTTTTCTATGAGTCATATCCTTAGCTCTATTAACTTTCTTGTCAGGGTGTCTACATTCTAAGTCCCTAATCTATCTTAGTATCTTTGACTAGATTTTTTACCTTTATCCGTCCATAATATGAGCTTTTACTTATTTATCACTATACCTGAGCGCCAATGCAATAGTCCTTGCACACTTTTCATTGTATTGAAGCAATACAATACGTCGCTTCCAGAGAACGCCTTAGCTTTAGCTCAATTTCTTAAATAATTCATGTTTTATTTGTTTGACATGTTTTATGCTGGTTGTCGACTGCTTAATGTAATCTTTCGCATTTTTCATTCGAGAATTGGGACCAGCAACATCGCGTTAATTGAAAATTAACCTAATCAAATAATTTATATTATAATTACAGCTAAAGGACCAGTTTCATAATGAAATTCTGTTCAACAGTTTAGACTTCTCAAAGATAGTATGTGGCTTGCTCAAATATATATAATTTTGTTTCCATTACTGAAATTTTTACAGGAATGGTGAAGGAATTGACTGGTAGTTATAAAATAAAATTTCATTCTAATGGGGTGGACAGGGATCCCGTAGAGATTGATTTTACACCACCTTTCAGGTACTTTCAGTCTGATGTAATATTTATCTTTGTTATATAAACATGAATTAAGTTTGGAAAGTGAGATCCGCTGATATACCTTTTTTTCAATGAAATTCTTTTCATATTGTGTCCTTTTAGAAGGATTGACATGATTGAAGGATTGGAAAGCATGGCAAACTTAGACATACCCAAAGATCTTTCTAGCGAAGAGGCAAATAAGTATTTAATGGATGCATGCGCAAAATTTGATGTTGTTTGCCCTCCGCCTCAAACTGCAGCAAGACTTCTGGACAAGGTTGAATATAATTTAATAATTTGTTCTTAGTTTCAATGCTAGTGGTCATTATAGTTAAATCTTTTTTGATAAGGTTTCACTACTTAGGAGGGTAGGTCGTCTATAATGATTTCTTGTTTTCCTTGGTGGATTGGTTAGTATTGTAGAATGATTTTCCTATCATAAGGTCTGCATTATGTTTGGTTGCTGAAAAATGTTTGGTATTACTAAATTATTTTTCACGTCACATCCTGAATTTGGCCTCTTTTGGAAGTTCCATGAAAGGATCAATTTTGTTCTAAAGTTAGTTGAGGTGGGAATGAAGTCCAGGCCAAGGAAAGAATGAAAAGGTAGGTGAATGTTGCATTCCATTGGGCATATTTTACTAAGGAGAGAGTATGCATTAGGAGACTTAGAGAGATCAAGCAGAAAGATTAATGTGTATGGTATGCAATAATGCTTTATTTTTTCCTTTTAACTTGGCCTTCTTTATTGCGGTTTTATGCAATTTGCAATTCTTTGATTGGGTAATGCTGATGTAAGCCGAATGCAAAGTAAAATATAAAAATAAATCTGATGAAAATGGAGATTTGGCCGTCGATTCACGTGGTTTTAAATTTAAATACTCCAGGCACAAGGAAAATGGAGAATGAATATTAATGGAGAATTTATTTAGTTTATTAAATTTCCTTTCGAATATTTAGTTGTTTAGGCAGGATATATTTTGTTTTATTTATTTATTTTTGGGTTAATTGCTTAAAAGTCCCTAGAGTTAACTCTCGATTGTCTGTTGGTTTGCAGCTTTTAAAAACTTTCAAATGGGTTCCTATACTTTACTTAATATTACAAATAAGATCCTTTTGCAGTTATCACTAACAAATTTTTAATTTTACCCTTCACGATTCTTCAAATTTTAAAAAAATGCCATCTTGCATATTCTCGCATCTTTTTCATTTGCCTCTGCTGTCACCTCGCCACTGCTGCCTCGCTGCCACAACCCCACTCTCCCACGTCTTCTTTTGTCGTCGCCCTCTTCGAGGAGCGAGAGAATGTGTAAGAGAGAGAGGAGGGTGGGCAGCCCTCCTGGCACTAGCTGCCTGTTGCTAGCTTTGCAACACGAACATGAGAGAGAAAGAGAGAGAGAGAGAGAGTTCAAGGGTAAAATCAGAATTTGAAAATATTAAAAATAGAATATTCTATAGATACTAATGGAAACCGTCCATTTGGACCTTTCATATAATAATCATAATTTGCAGGTACTTTTATTGTTATAAAGTTTTTAAAATACCAAAAAACTTTTAAAAAATTGTGAACTAAAATATAATTAGAGATTAACTATAGGGATCGTTCAGCAATTAATCCTTTTTTTTGCTATTATGATGTATTTCCTTTTAATGTATAGGTCAATAACTCTATATATAGGCTTAATGCTATTGTATTTGGGAGCTCTGATGAATGAATTACATTATTCTCTCCATATCTTCTCTTCTCTTTTCCTTCTCCTTTTACTTCTTCTTTTCTTCTGTAGGTCTACATTAGAAAATTAATGAATTTGTTAGCTACTTATTTATGGTGTTTGCTAGAAGTAATCAGAGAACTTAAATTATGTTGAGTTATGATATGGTCTCTAATAAAAAAATTATGCGGACTCCAAATATGAAATCTTTTGGTTGTTTTGAAATGAAGATGAAAGAGAACATGAATTTTTGTTTTTTTCAATTTGCATGAAAAAAATTTCTATTTAGGTTTCCTTCCTCAAAACATGATAGGGGATTATTATATTTCCCTTTAATCAAATTTCATTTGAATAAAACATCTTATAACAAATGTTGGGGCCTTTGCATTCATGTCTCTATTTTCTTTGCGATATTTTGATATATTTCTTCTAACCCTTGACATGGTCATGATTTTAGTATTGTTTTTATTAATGATTCTTTAGGGATGCCCGTAATTTACTTGGCTTATACCTTAGTTGTCAGTTTCAGATTAAGCTGTTGTCTATACTACGTAAGGAATTAAATATCAAGTGTATATTTTTTTATGTTTCTGCACTGTAGATCTTGTCAATTGATTAATGCAATCTTCCAATCAATTCTTCTAACTTGTTATGTAAAACTACTTTGTAAAATTCAAATGGATTTTGTCGCCTCTTTTCATGGTAAATATATTACCAGTGGATTTGCATGATTGGAAAAAAAATCAAGTGTAGTGAAACCTATTACTTCTGGATTGTGATATTAATTTTCATGCTGTGAATGCACTTGCATCCATATATCCTTTTTGTTTCACTTCATTGAGGCCTTTTTGCTGTTTCACATAATCTTTTAGGACTTCATTCGTGTAGACATGCGGGTTTTCTTGTATGCATATATGGTGGGGCTCTACCATTACTTTAGCTTTTCATTGTCTTCCCTTTTGGTCATTCATGTGCATTTCATACATGAAACGGATGTTTTTTTTGTGTGAAAAGTATGAAGCGATGTTCATGGACACAAACACACCCACTCACATGATTGCTTTTGCTATTGAGTTCTTTATAAGTTATATATTTCTGTAATTAGTGAGTTCTTCATAAATTATCTTAGAGCTGACAAGAGGAGTGGGGACTGACGTGTTTGTTGGAGCTAGATCATGTTTGGTTGTGAATTCCAGCATGGCATCTACCTGGTCCAATCAGTAGTTCAAGTTACACTCCAATCATCTGGAAAATATACTTCAAACAGCGATTACATGTATCATTAGTTTAGGAACAATATGCCCACTTCTATTAATATGCTTGCTCATAGTAAGTTGCTGCAATATAATATAACAAATACTATTATGGCTTGTATTTTTCCAAGATATTGTACCTTTGTAGCTTATACAAAGTAGTGAAATTTTAAAATTTTCACTACTGTAATTAATAGCCTTGACAAGTTCATTTTTTATCAGGTGTCGGTTTAGACTTGATGTGTCTTTGCATCATGTCTACGTTGTATTGGAATTGAAAATTATTGTCATTTGCATTGGCGGGATATTTGGATAGAGAGGCAGCTGTTTGAAACCATGCTATCATGATTGTGTTAGCGCTCATTAAGACTTAGACGTCTTGTTGGCATGCTTCCTTGTCCGAAGTTTATTTGTTCTCCTTATAGTTGTATTGGAATTGAAAATTATTGTCATTTGCATTGGCGGGATATTTGGATAGAGAGGCAGCTGTTTGAAACTATGCTGTCATGATTGTGTTAGTGCTCATTAACACTTAGACATCTTTTTGGCATGCTTCCTTGTCCGAAGTTTATTTGTTCTCCGTACAGTATTTGATATAATAAAGTATGTTTCTCTATATTCCACTTCCAAATTTAAGTGCGCCTTTTATTTCCTATATTTACATTTATTTGTTGGTGCAGTTGGTTGGGCATTTCCTTGAGGAGACATGTGTTAACCCTACTTTTATTATCAATCATCCTGAGATCATGAGTCCTTTAGCTAAATGGCATCGATCTCAACTTGGATTGACTGAGCGTTTTGAATTGTTCATCAATAAGCATGAGGTTTGATAGTTTTTCTCCCCTGAAATCCAAGTGATCATTTGTTCTGCTGTTGACATTCTTTTTTTTGCTATATAACTGTCAGGTTTGCAATGCATATACAGAACTGAATGATCCAGTAGTACAGCGTGAACGCTTTGCCGAACAACTGAAGGTACAATAGTTACAAAAGCTTTTCATTTCTTAAATATGCAAGCTTGGAAGTAAATATTGTATTTAGCCATTCATGTTTTACGTTAAATTGATTTCTTATTTTCTGTTCGAAAACAGAGTCGCCAATCTGGTGATGATGAGGCAATGGCTTTGGATGAAACCTTTTGCACAGCTCTTGAGTATGGGTTGCCCCCAACTGCTGGTTGGGGACTGGGCATAGATCGTGTCACAATGTTACTCACAGACTCTCTGAACATAAAGGTTTCTAGTTTATTTCTTTGAGCTGTTGTTCTTTTATGTTTTTACCTGGCAAATTTGAATATATTGTGCTGTATATCTGTTTTTTGTGATTTCAGGAGGTTCTTCTATTTCCAGCCATGAAGCCACAAGATGATTCTTCAGCCAAAGGTATTCTTCTATCCATCCCTGTACTTTTGAATTATATAATTTGATTTCTGCGGATTTGACTTTTTTTTTCTTTTTGTGGGGGTGGAAATCAGTATAGTTATTTAAGTAAATGTTGGTGGTATTAATGGAGGAGTTGCATGAGGCATTAGGTATATGGTAAGCGGAGTTGAGGCTGTCAACCTTGGTCCAAAATCTCCAGACAAGGTCATATAATTATTGGAACTTTCTGGTGGCTTAAATCAGTCATAACATTGAATGAAATGTAGCCATCTGATAATTTTTTGTTTTAGGCAACTATACTATTATTGATGCAAAAGATGACTTTGGGATTATGTGTGAATAGGTTTTTCAGGTTACTATAAAAAAGATGTATTCAATTAGTTAGATTTTATTGGATTGAGTAGTGGGTTAGAATTACCCTTATTACATTTGTTAGGGTAGTAATTAGTTTATAAATAAGTACTCACGTACATCAATATTCAAAACTAGTTTGGTCCTATTACATGATCAGCATGCTTATAGGACTGGTCCAACCAGTTTCGGTCCGGTTTGACCAATTCCTACCGGACAAACCTGGAACCTGCCCGGGTCGGTCCGAGCCTAGGTCGGGTTGGGTTGCGAACTTATCCATTTTTTTTTTAAATTTGTTCTTATAAAATTAAATTGGTTTGATTTTGAAAAAAATGTCAGTCATTAATGAAAACTTTTACAATAAAATAACATAATATTTTTAAATATTTCGCACTAAAAATAATTATTTTTCATAATTACAAAGAATTCTTTCGGAGTTCTCTTCTTCTTCTGCGCTGTTATCTTTGAATTCGTCTACAAAATTATACTATTGATTTCGTGACTCGATTGCAAACTAATCTTGTAGATAAGTAAGCATGCGAAGGGTCACAACAGATAAGTTACATTTGTAGTCTTCTATTATTCTCTCTGGGGTAGAGAAAGCTAATTCGGATGCTACAATCGATGCTTGTACTACTAGAACATCTCGAGCTAATGAAGATAGAATGGGGTACTGTTTTGATGAGACTTTGCACCACTCTAATAGGCTCATATTGTCATCAAATTTTTCTTTGAAGTGTAAGTAGAACTGTAGCTGGTTCAAATTTGAAGGGACTTGACTCTGTGTTGCAGATTGCTCGCTTGCAGATGCTTTTCTCTTGTCCAAAGCAAGAGACCTCTTCGTTGCTACCAGCCTAAGAATGTTGTGCCAGTTTCTTCTGTGTTCTTGATTCTGTCTTCAAACGTCTTATACCTTGCTTGCAACCTGTTCATTGTAATAAAGAAAATAAATCTTAGAGTTGTAGAAACTGATGACTTTTCGATATCAGTATCACTCTCTAAGAAATCAGAATATTCTATGTAAAAAACTTAAATAATTTTGCTCTCTTGGTGGAGATTAAGCATAATAGCTATAAAATATAAAGGAGATTGTTCTTAATATTTTTAAAATTTCTGTTTCATATTAATAATAAAACATTTAAGAATTGAATCTGATCTAAACTTCAAAAAGTTTTAAAATATTTGAAAAATGTAAGTAAAAAGATAGGTGAAGTCGAATAATAATAAACTAAAAAACCTTAGTAGCCTCCTTAAAAATTAATAATAACTCGAAAATTTTCTTTAAGAAAATCCAATCACAGGAACACAATTGAAGATCATGGTTAATTGTGTACGAATTATAAAATGTATTATGTAAATTCTCATATGGTAAAATTTTATCTAGTTTCACAAACATGTTTTCATTCATGTCTAACATTCGAATTCAACCGAATATATTTCGCAACATACTTAATTTTATTAATAATCAAATACTAGGTATTTAAAGTAGTAAAAACACAAATTTATAATATGATATGCAGATTTAACATGACAAAAAATATTTATGAAGAGGTCTTAAAAATTACTGTAAAAAAGTAACTGCAAAAGTATTACTTAAAGTAATAAAAAAATTTTATTTTTTATGCCGTAAATTTTACTAACATTGCGTATATAAGAAAAAAATAATGAAACATGTATGAGCTTCATTTAACAAATCTAATGATAATATGCGTTTCTACATTCCCCACTGTCCGTTAATTTAATGATAAGTAATAATTAGGTAACTCTTTCTGTTAATGCTATTCCAAATATCAGAAGTTAAACTAACTTTATAAATAATATTAGTGAGGCGCTGAATAAGATATTTTTTATATTCTTCATACATTGACATGTAATTCTTTTTTAGTATCTGCCTAGAAATACGATTGTACTGAGGCTGTAAATTTTGAATAATATATTTAAGAAACCTTTCTTTTCACATATTATGAAGAATTGTTTGGTTCGAGTTACGAATCGAACTAAACCTCGATATACTTTATCATTCTTGAGCGACCAGGGCATAGATTCACTTTGTGAATTTAATTGTGTTTGGTTTGTCTAAGTTAACAAGTTTTTTCATCAAACTTATGAAATCTAACCAAGTGCTTTTTAATTGTACCAATCTCACCATCTGCACCACTTTATTTGTATGAGTACTATTTTTTGTAAATTTTGCAAACAACAATGTATTCGGGTCTCTCCAGATTGCTATTAAGTTTAATAATTGAAAATATTTCCTTGCCTTACTGTGTTTCAATCAAGCCATGTTGGAGACACCTGAAAATTGAGTTAACGGGCTAATGTCGGTGCCAACATTTCCACCACTCACAAGGTCAGAATCATGTTCTTCAAAGACATTGAGATTAGGTTCGGAAGTTTCATTGAAATTCAAATTGAGAGGGGAAAGAAGATTGATTTTCGGAATGTAATCTGAATTTGCAATTTGTTTGCGTCTTGAAGAAGAACTGGCAGCAGATCGACGTCATGAAGTCATTGAAATGCTTTGTAGTAACATTTCAAATGAACAGTAGTCTTAAATTTGATCGAAATTTGTGTACACTATATATAAGTCCTATTTGTAGAGGATTTTTTATAATGTAAAATGTTCAAAATGATCCTAAAATATTCATTAGACCATACCATTGCTGCAATGGTCTAATGACCATTTAATAATTTTTTTTATCCTTTTATTAAGTGGGGGGCACTGCCCTATTTAATAAACTTGGGGGTAGTGTCGTTCATGTCATGCAATATGTTTCTTCCTATATATATTTATATATATATATATTAATTTTCATCGGGTCAGTTCCTCGGTTTTGCACTCGCAGAACCGTGTTGTACCGATTTTGCCCCAAGTAACCAACCAGACTGGTTCAATCGGTTCTTAGCAGGCTAGTTTCAGACCTATTCCGGGTAGAACCACTCCAATTAACCCTATTACATGATGGATCAAAGTACATTAGATATACAAACTTAAACATTCGATTGCCACTTAAACGAGCGTAGAAGTAAGACAATACCGATGAGGGCACTATATAAAATGATCATTTGCTGGAACTTATTTTTTAGGTACATGGTTTGTTACTTGATAGTCTAGCCTTAACTTTATAGGTTCGTAACAAGCAAGTCTAACAAAGAGTTAGTTGCATCTCCATCTACATTCAGGTGGGATGTGTTCAGCAATCGTTTCTTATTTCACGTGACTACATCGGTCTAAAAATTCATGTCTCCTGTCTTTACAACAATAATATATACGACCGGGATTGTCAGTGGACTCCGAGTCACCAATCATCACTTCTCTGTGTAATATTTGCACTAATGGGATATTAAGGCAACTGCACCTACACAAACGAAATGTAGGCAATGCACTTACACTAAAAGAATGATTGTTAGGTACGTAGTAGTTTTTATTTAGGGATAAGAATAATAGAAAATGAACATGATTGCCACTAATAGTAAAGGATTGATCCTCCAAAATCACTAAGAAAATGAGAAATTTTGATTCTTCCAGTTCTCACATTGGCTATGTAACATGGATAATAAATTTAAGGAACGTAGTTAATTTCAGAGATACACAAATATTGATTCTAGGGACAGCGTTGGTCATGATTAATGCAATTACATATGAGCTATAGGACCTGGAGATTACTTGAAACTTCTGCACTCATTTTAGAGCCCTGAATGTAGTGCAGTTAAAATATAAATGCATTCATGTAGCCATGTTATGCTTCAAATTCCTTAGCTTGAGATGATAAATAAAGAAAATTATAGATGGTATTCTCCTAACTTATTAGGGAAGGAGCTTGTTTGGGAACTAAGACCTCAGATTCGAACCACGTTATCATCACAATTTCCAAATGAGGTGGGGAAAATTGTATTATCGAGCGGGTGAAATCACAAAAAAAAGGAAAACTATAGCAATTTTGAACTTAGCATTATAAATTGTTTCTCAAAGAAAGCTGTTGTTTGATTATCATAACTGGTTATGACAATAGTTCAATTTAGAATTCTTGGTCATGAGTTGTGTAGAATGATTGACTCAAGGCAAAAAATATTAAGTTGGAAAAGAATGTATTTAAAGAGCTTGGCTCTTTTGATCCATTTACAAGAGTGAAAGATGCTTTCACAATTTCAGTAATCTATTTTAAAGTAAACAACAGAAGCTAAAAAATGTTAAATTAACTGGGCTATTAACAATAATATTAATATTTGAATCAAATTTCAACCCAATGAACATCAAAAGCACCTTCAGTAGCAGAATTACAAGACATACTAATTTTCTTTCTTCTTTTCAAGCTAGAGTGCCAGGCTCCTGCATAACCAAGGCCAACCTTGAACAAATTAATCTTTGTCAACTCTGTAGCATGAATCTATTGGAGGATGCTTTTTTGCTTGATTGCTTTAGACTGTGATCTTAGTTTATGGTGCATAAATTTTGGGAGATTTATACATCAGACATTAAAGTTGCAGATTTGCACATTGGTCTATTAAAACCTGAGATATCACACAATTTAACAGATTTGGGTTATTCCACAAAATGTTATGTGATATATCTAACCTCTCTATCTGCTCATTGTGTAAGGGTAATTACATTTGGGTCCTTGAGGTAGTGTTTCCCTCTTTCATATAGATCCACAAAACTTAAATATGTTTCATTTAAGTTTCTTCTGTCCAGAAATTGTTTCACCTGGGAACTTTTTTACGGATTCTATTAACTTTGGCCATTAGACTATCTTTTTTTTCTTCTCAAAAAAAAAAAACCTTTAAGCATTTATAAATATTATTATAGCCTTAAACATTATGTTCTAGCCCATATGCTTAAAGACTTTTTTTTAAAAAAATATAACTTTTAACAGTAAAACTGGACTGAATCCATTAAAAAGGATACATGTTGAATAATTTCTGGGGATTCTAATGGAATCTTTTCGATCTTGCAGATTTGTGTAGAATAGGGGATTGATCCTGGATGTAATTATTTTATCTTTATATTTGCATTTTGAGCTTAGGTTGATTATTCCTTTAAATATGCCAGGATAATTTCTTTTTTGGCCAAGCGAAATGACTTCTTGAACAAGAAACATAGCAGCTTCCACCACATTACAAGCTTGCAGATGGTCAATTTGTTGAGGTTGGTCTTCCAAATTTCATGAACTTTTAGCATTTGATGAAATTGTTATTTGTTCTGATAATTTTTTAATTTATTTTGATGAATTAAATGATAATTTTATATTGTTCTGGAACAGGGACTCAAATCTAATTATCTGATTACTGTTATTCTGGTTGTATGAAAAGTGGGTTTACTCAAATTTTGTATTTAGTTGAAATTGAATGATTTTTGTGCACCTTGGATTGATTTTGATAATTATATGTTTTTGTCATTCGATCTGTTTGTTTGTAATGTTAAAATTAAATTTAGATAGAGATATTTTTTTGTTAAAAAGTTGTGAATGATGTGAAATAAAATTGATTATTATGTTGAGATACGTGACAGATGTGATATAAGTTAATTATTATTTTGGTAATGTGTGCAAGATGTGAAATGAAATTAATTTTTAATATTAAATTTTATGTATGATGTGATATGCCTGTTTAAAGTTAAATTAGATTAATTTTTAACTCTCAAAATTGACATAGCTGCACAATATATTAAATAAATATAATATTAAGTATTATTATTAAAGTGGTATATACAGAATGCATTGTATTAATTATAAGTATAAAATTGCTAAGTAGAAATTGTAGGTCACTAAAAATAATTATAAAAGTGTTAGGTATAAATATAAATTATATTGTGTTAAGTATGAGTATAAAGATTCTAAGTATAAGTTTTATATATCAAATAATAGTAAGTATGAAAATTATGATAATAAATATAAGAATGATATTGTTGAATGTACGAAAAAAAAAATATAAATTGTATGTTGGTATGTATGGATTTTATATTTTTTAAAATTAGTTATGTAGTTCTAAAGTATATTGCTTTATATTTGTTTAAATAATATACACTAAAGTCACTAACACTTGTTACTTAGTATTTTTATATTTATATTTTGTATTTTTATATTTGTACTTTGTATTTGTATAGTTTATTGCCTTTTATTTAAATTCTTTTATTATATTTTTATTTTGTAAGTATTATATTATTAAGGAATAATTACATAGAAGGCAAATTTTTTTTAAAAAATTACATGTTTTATATTAATATTTGAAAAAATAATCAAAATTGTACTTAAAATTTTTTAAATAATTCTTATTTTTTATATAGTTCATAACTTTATAATAAAGATTTTTGCATTATTAAATTAAATTTAAAGTAAATTATTTTAGCTTAATTAACAATAATTTAAATTTTTTATCTTGAAAATTTATCTTTTAATATTTTAAAGTTTAGCATTTTAGAGTTTTATGTTAAAATAATTTAGAAATTTAGATTTATGATTTTGGATTTTAATTTTGAACTTTAAAATATAGAACTTAGATTTTAGTAAGATTTTTATTATTTTTTTTTAAATTTAGTGTAAAATTTATAATTTAGTACAGAATTTTATGTCTTATATATATATGTAAATATTCCTATTATTAAAGATCTCATAACTTTATTTTAGGAACTTCAAAGAACTTGAAGGTTTTTAAAATATAATTGTAGAAATTTAAATGAATGATTTGAAAATTTTACAAAGCTTGAAATCTGCATGTTATCAATTTGAAAAAATTAAAAATAAATTTATATTATTCTATCTAAATTTAAATATAAAAATATCAATTTATTTTACATGGCATTAAATTTTTAAAATAATCATAAATTTTCTTTCAGATTTTATAAAATTTTAATATAATACGTTAATTTTATTTTTTATTATGCGCGTAATCAGAATTCTAAGCTAAAATTTATGTTTCCTACTTACCTATCGCAAATGAATATAATTTATAGGGCAATTAATTATGTTTAAAATTCAAAATTTACCAGCTTTTCATTCTAACATAAATTTGATTTTTGATCGATTTAAATTTTAAAAAAAATTTACTCAACTTAATTTTAAAAATTGAATTATGGCTTATTGGCTCAAACTAGTGCTTTTTTTTTAAAAATTAAAATGCCGTATGCAACGATGAGAAAATGCTATTTTATATTACTTTTTTTCTATTTTGCTTTAATTTTTCATCTGTTTATGAAATTTTTTTATAAGACTTTTTAATTGATTTACATTCATATGCAAAATTCAACAAAGTTAATATAGTCATACAAAATCAAAAATACATTATATATATATATATAATATTTTTGCAAAAAAATGAAAAATGAAGTGAAATATGAGAAAATAACGCAAGACGATATTTTTTCACTATTACACGTAGGGGTGACAAAACGGGTTAGTGGGTCAGGTTTGGGTTGAACCTGAATCCGACTCGACCCTACCCGAATAGCTTTAACCCGAACCTGACTCATTTATTAAATAGGTCAAAATTCGTGACCCGAATCTGATCCAATTAATAAATAGGTAAGATTGGCGGACCCGTTTATAGAGTATTTTTTTATAAATGTCCAATTCGAACTCGACTCGACTCAATTATGTCAACTCGAATCCGATCTCTTTAATAAATAGGTCAAAATTTATAACTCATGTCTAAAATTTTTAAGTCAAATTTGGATCGAGTCATTTATTGCTGCCTCTGGTTGCACGTGACACTGCACGCAGGGTTTGGCGACGGGTCATGGCATCCAATACAATTTCCCTTGGGAGAATGGATTTCATGATAAATAAATTAATCCAAAATGATGAAATAGAAATAAAAAAAATTAAAAAAAAAAGTTTAAAAAAAAAATAAAAAAAAAGTTCGGCTGTTCCACTCCGGCTGAACCGCTACATTGAGGTATTGCAGCAAACAGCATATTCAGCGAATAATATTCACGCATCTCTTACTGAAAATCTGAAACGAAAACCTTGGGCACGGAAAATCTTGACTACGGAGTCACCCTGTTTCTGTCTTGATAGCCGATCTTAACGCGCTTCCATTAGGGGGAGTCCTTCTCAAGCAAAGGCGGAAATGGACCGTCAAGATTAGTTTTTAATGAAACAATTTTTGTTTTAATTTTTGTTAAAAACTTAAAAATAAAGCTAAGAAGTGAAATTAATTAATTATTTATATTTTTACTAGAAGCCAAATAAAATTAATTTTAATATAAAACATTTCCTAATATTTAAAATATTATCAATTTATTATTAAAATTTATATAAAATCATATTTAAATAATTAAATTTGATCTAAATTAAAATTAATCAAGCTTATATATATTACGTGAAATACTTGAAAAAAATAATAAGAGGTATTTAACACTTAAAATATATTTTTAGAAATTTATACAAACTTCCCAAAATTAGCATCATAGGCATATTTTTGATAAAATAGGATAATAATAATATGAAAATTTGTTAAATTGTAATTCACAATACTAAAAACTAAATAGATGATTCTAGATATATTAATAAATTACATATGATTAAAAGAAATTATAAATGAGAGCACGTTTCTAATGCTATGATGCGGGAGAGTTCTATTTCATAGAAGCCTCCACTAAAATATATGGTAATATAAATATACGAGTTTATCATTTAATGTATAATACAGAAGATTCAATGTACAATTTATTGCAAAAATGATAAAATACAAAGGAATGAATTATTTAATTTAATTTAATTAAAAATAAAAATTTTAACAAAATCATTTATTAATAAATTAAAAAAAATTTGAAAAGAAATCATACTTTTGTTTTAACGGTGCCCCCTATTAGCTTTAAAAACATGCTCCCTTTATATTCATTTATTTAAAAAAATCATCGAATTGATATATAAAATAACATAGTTATGCGTTATGCATACATGATAATAATTACAATAGCAATAATAATAAATTATCGAATAAGTCAACTTAAAAGGGACATATAACATAACTACAAACGATGAAATTAAATTCTCAAATTTTCGTGTTGTATTTGCACCTGTTCTTTGATGTCGTGTCAAGTAGGGTTATTAACTAGTTCGAGTAGTATTTTAGTCGAGTTTATTTTGAGCCAATTAAAAAATTTTCAAATTTGAGTAGATTATATATTGTATATAATATTTTAATTAAATTTTTATGCATAATATGTATTTTTATATTTTAATGATTTTAATAAATACCTTTATATATATATATAAATAATTCAAATGAATATTAGAAAGGTTTAATGAAATATATAATAATATATAATTAATTTTATTTTGAGTAAGTTATTTTAAAATTAAGTGAAAGTTTTGTCGAATAAAATATGATCGTTTTTGAGTTTCAAATATAATAATGTTTTTTTTGGTAAAGTGAGGTACCTGGAAACAATTTTCTATACTTAATCCCACGTTCCATTCTCTGTAAAAACCGCATATACGGATTTATGCGGAGAGAAGTATCCACCGTTGGAATTCACGTTTAAAATCTGCACCGTTAAAGTTATCTGAAATGATCCGAGTGCAGTTTCCCCGTCACCAGCAATTTAGGTACGATTTTCACGAGAAATGTAGAGAAAAAGAATTTATCTTCTTCTCTTCTTCGTTCGCCTTCGATCTTCAGATCTCTTTCTCTCTCTCTCTCTCTCTCTCTCTCTCTCTCTCCTCTCGTCCTTTGAGGTATGGAGGTTGGTCGGTCGTCGTCGGTCCTTCCATGGATCGCCGTAGTGTTCGCGCTCTGTGCCATTCAGGGGCTTGGTTTCTACCTCCCCGGTGTTGCGCCGGCTGATTTCCAAAAGGTCAGCGATCGGTTCGATTCTCTTTCAATTTACCTGATCTGTTTGTCCCCGGGGACTTCATCCTTTGTGATCTGATCACACTTAATGTCGATGTTTATTCTTTCTCTGAATCTTGGACTAGGGATGTTAGATGTGCTTTTCTGAAGCATCATGCACTTTTTTTACGTTCTTCTTAGTGTTTATTTTATAGAAGCAGTCGGGTTTGATACTCAATGGCATGCAGATCTTGGTGCCCTTTAGTGTTTGTTTATGCTACTATCTACTGCTCCTTGGTGTTAAGTGAAGATGAAAAGTGTAATGCTTTATGATAGAGTCATGTTTATCTTTGTTTTATGACAGTATTGTGGTTGGTTTGGTTCTCCTTCTATTTTTGTTTCTCACTAGTTCTTAACCTACCGGAACATTTCTCTTACTTATTTAAGAAGAAAAGAGCCAAAATTTTTAAGTCTTTGGCATCTAAAAGCTACCCAAAATATTTTTGGAAAGCGTCTGTTTGTTCTTTTGTTGCTCTTCTCAAGGTAAACCGTAAGGCTCCTTAGTTCTTGGCTGTGGGTTATATTTGTATGATTGAACGAGTTAACTAGTATAAGGAGCTTACTGTTTGTAAATTGACTGAACTTTGAGCCGGTGAACTTACGCTGATGTATGTGGAAAGTATTTTGACACGCAAAATATCTTTAAGCTGAAGTAATGTAGATTAAAGCTTCTTTCTGTTTGCTAGAATTTGAGGCTTAGCTTTTGGCTTAAACTAAAGAATCTAATGAAAAATGTGAATGACTTTTTGAGGATAATTTTATATCTATCACATTTTATGCAAGGCAGCCTGTAAGTAGTGCATGGAATGCAATCACCTAGAGCATTAGTTGAAGAGTTAATAACCTGCCATTTTTGCATGGTCTTTCAACCCTTATGATATTGCATTGCAGGTGCTGATAAAGTGAGGCACGATAAGTGCGACCATGTGAGCCTCACATGATATACCAGTACTCAATTTGCACTGCCATGTCAAGGGATCAGCTAAATTGAAATTGGCATCTCATCTACCTCAGTTCACCTCATGTGCTAGTATTTACAATTAAACTCCTGAATATGTTAATAAGGTGGGAATTGTAATTATGTTAACATAAGAAGGACGCTAATTAGATTCTTATATGCAATCCATCTGAGTTATTCTGTGGACCTGAGTACTTTTTTGGATTGTCTGTTTATTTTAACTAATAAGCAGATGTTGTACCAACCTAGGATAGTGTAGTGGAAAACAAAATCAAAACAGTTGGTGTACAGGGAATACAACAACAAAACAAATTGTAAGAAATCAGTGTAGGTCATTTCTTTTTGTAAATCAAGCAAATATATTTGTCACAAAGTCTACATGGATCTGATGCAGATCAATACATATGAGAGTGCAGAACTATAGTGAACAAAATGATTGCATAATCAATTTATGTAGAGAGAAAATGGTGTATAGAAATATGTGAATGGAGTTGATGACCTGAATTACTAGAAAAATAATCAAAAATCCAAATAAGAGCACAGATATGTTGTTGATATAGCATATAATATTGCTGATTTACCATGAAGTGTTATTGTGATTGCTGATCTACCAAGAAAATGACTAGAGAAAAGATATGGTATGGCAATACAGACCAATCTCAGAGTCTGCAAATGTTGCTCAAAAACATATTTAAGAGGAAATACTTATAAACAAAGTTGTTGATCTACCAAAAAAAGAACAAAATTGTGTAAAGGCAGATTCAATGTTGATTGAAAATTGTAATGTTACCAGCATGGAGATGTGAGGAGTGCAATTACTAGAGCAGTGGAGTTGGGAACATGGAGCAATCATCAATATGTGAAACTGGAAATGAGAAGCTTGGCCTTAATTTGTCTTCTGAACAGCTCTGGGAAAGCTGCTTGAAGTCTCCTTTAGGTCGGTTATTTGCTTTAGTGTGGATGGGAGAAAAGCCACCCGAAGCTGGGTTGTGTACTAGCTAACATAAGCTAAGTCACTTAGTTTTTAATTTGAGTGGGCTAAACCACTAGCCAACTGAAGGCCTAGAGTATAATTCCTTTAACCCTTGGCACATTAGGATATTTGTTAATATACTTGCACATACTAGGTAACATAAGCTAAGCGGCTTAGCTTTAAATTTGAGTGGGCTAAACCACCTAGCCTAATGAAGGCCTAGAATATAATTCCTTTCACTCTTAGCACATTGTTGATATGCTTGGACATGTTCTCATGTGCTTCCTTGTAAATTGAAGCTGCGTTGCTGTGAATGCTCAATGGCTATACATATGCGTGCACCTATAGATATTTTATATGTTAAATGTATATATCTTTGGTCTACAAAGAAAACTTGAACTTGTTGATTTTGTTCTATTTGACTGAGAGGGTTCATCATTCTGTAACAAGACTTTCGTTGTTCTAGAGGTTTGTTTTCAGATTGAAGAGTTTTTTGTCTAATGCTGCATAACCACCTTAAGCATTTCAAGTGGTTTCTAATGAAATGTCATAATCATCATTACAAAGTTGGTGCACCATTGTGGATGTAGTTGGTATAAAGCTTTTTTAAATCTTCCATCAATGTCTCTGTCACACATTATTAAAATATGAGGTAAATATCATCCAGGTCCCTGAGGATTGGGGGCTGTCAAGTAGGTCCATAATTTCAGAAATTTCATTGGCATTCTTGAGATTAGTATTAATATTTCAATCGGGTTTTTTTATAAATTTTTACAAAATTTATTAGTAAATTAAATTTTTATATATAAAGTGACAACAAATTCTCTCATTCACCTCCCATCTAGGCACTACATCTGCTACTAACACCGACGGAGCTGTCGTTGCAGCGCATGTAGGCCTCGCCATTGCGAGTCCCTGTGTGGCTGCTGCATCTGTGTGCGATGAGGCCTCTCCATGCGCGATGGTCTCTTGCACGACTACACGGCCTATGGACACACCTGTGCAAGGGTTGTGCACGGTAGCCTGCGCTCGCGCCTGGGTGGCGCTCCCAATAGCGAGGCCTGTGGTGGTGATCGTGGCTGACGCAAGTGTCGATTGGTAGTAGAAGGGGTATTTTTGTTATTTTATATTTAAAATTTAATTTTAAAATAAATTTTATAGAACAATGTTAATTTTTTTAAAAGAACCCAATTGAAATTTTGATGTCAATCTTAGGGACCCCATTAAAAGATTTTTAAAATCATAAACCTAGTTGATATTACCCCCAAACCCTAAGGACTTGGATGATATTTACCCTAAATATATACAAAATAATTTGAAATTTAATCATATTGTGACAGTAACATAATATAGTACGTGCAAGTAAGTAATGTGTATCTTTTCTTTCCCCTTTCTTAAAGTGCTTGAATCTTTAAGCAAAGAATGTCAATATTTTTCAATGGGGTACCTGATTGATTTGGATCCTGGCAGGAACTTTTTTGTTGAATTTGACTTAAGTTCAGAACATGCCCTTTCGATCTAAATGGAATCTGATTTGGTTGGGTCCAATGGGATTAGTTTGTACTAGAATCAATTCAAAGTGATGGACCAAACAAGTTCCACATCTCAGAGAACCTCGGAACCAGTTGAACTGGACGAATTTGGAACTAATTTGGGACCGGACTAAACCATTTTCGAACCAACTTAGTCGATCTAGTTTGTGTTCATCAAATTAATTCATGGCCAACCAAATATGGAGCTAACAAAAGCAGTTTGAAATGTCAGGGAATCTTAGACATTCATAGATGCGTTGAGACTGTCATCGCATCCAAGATTGACTAATTATCTAGTTTATTTTATGTTTTTGTGTTAGTGCATGCATCTAGGGGAAAAAACCAAGGGATTAATATGCAATTTCATCATTAAATGGAGTCCTAAATGATCACAAAGCCTAATTGTTTTTTGGTTGGGTGGCTTTCCCTTCTGGCGCAGCCCTAAGCCTAGATTGATGCCTAGTATTCGCGTGACTGTTGTCTTCGCGGTTCTCACTAATGCAGACTCTTGTCGCTGAGCCTTCCCCATGTCGCCGGTCACCCACGTTGTGCACAACCAACCACAAATGCTACTTTCCCGGCGGTTTGAGCTCAACCAGGTTGGTTCCACCCAACTCCTCTCCTATTAAGCTTGGTGGATTCTGTTAGGAGGGATGTTTGATGATTGAGTACTTGAAAAGATTTCTGCCAAAATGGTAAAGATGTTTCCATTTGAGTTTATCTGTTCAAGGGATGATGGAGTTACAACAGGGGGATGCTGTTACCAAGGTGTGAGGTTCCAATAGTATAGAGCTTTGTTCCCTACTTGTCTGATTTGCTAGAAATTCTATTCCTCGTTGATTTGTCTTGTTCTTCCTTGCTCTGAATTTACTGATTCTTCCTCTGCTATTTTATGGCTATTCTAAATGCTGATCTTGTCTCTGTTAATGCCCTAGGTGGATTATTCTGTGATTGAAATGGACTCTACTTTTTTTTTGTCAATTTAATTTGGGCTTTATTTGACCTAGAACTGCATATCTCTGTCTTGTTAAATTTCTCTGTTTCTCAAACTTCAATCTGATTATCAGTTTGTTTGAGCTGTCACTTTCCTTAGCAGAAACATAATTTGGTGCTGGACCAAATTTCTTTCCTGTGGAATCTCTGAGCATAACCTGAATCATATTTTCATACCACGAGATATACAGGTTCTGAATGTTACTGCATTACACGAATCCTAGGATTGCTCCACATGTTAGTTGTTACATTAAGTCATGGTTTAGGCATGGTTGTTAATTTTCTTGAGATCTCGATACAATTATATTTATCAGCATAAGAAATTAAGAATCCTGTATTTATATAGGGCTTCATTAAATTTCTTCATAATCTTTATATAATTTTATGTGAATAGGAAAATGGTTATAACTTAGATTAACTTAGTCTAATCTCCTCTTCGTAGCATATTGTTGCATAGTCTCATATTTGATTTAGGGAATGTTAGTTACTTAAAATGAAACATTTTAGATCCATTTAATAGAATAGAAACATCCTTTGCAAATACACCTAAGCAAGTTCTTTATTAGTAGCTTGAGATTTACACTAAGCAAATCCTTCAGTAGTAGCTTGAGATTTGCATTAGCGACTCCCTCGCTACATTAGTCTGTAATTGGTTTGGTCTCATATGACAAGCATCCGTACAAGTGGTGGTATTGTTTCCAATTTAAGCTAAATAGAAATATGTTTCCTTGGCATTCCTTTCTGAATTATTTATGTCTCATTGTATAACCTTTAATCGATTAATTTTTGGTTTAGGGATAATTTCATACTCTCCCCGTAAATTTCATACTCATTTTATCGTTCTATTCACATTTGTTCCACAATAGATTTTATCTTCTGTTCTTGAAATATTTCTTTGGAATTTTTTGAAATGTCAACACTTAAGTTTCATCACCGGGGAGTTAAGGTGGAAGTGTTTTCGTTGAATCCTAATATTAATAGTCTAGGAAATTTTCAGAGAAAGAAAAAGGTTTGCTATTGGAATATTCATCGTTACAAAATATGGCATACGTAGCATTGCAAATACCATATTGCAAATTTTTTATCATATTTATTATTTACAAGTACGTGGAGGCAAAATTTATAATTAGTGTGAATAAAGAAAAATGATGAACTGGATAGTAACGATGGATATATGGTTTCTTAAAATTCATGTTGATAAAGCAAACGTTTTTGTTCTTTTGAAATTTTATTCATCTTCCTCGAGTGGAAATATTTGTTATAATGGCTCCTTACAGAAATCTTGGAGATCATTAACTTATATCTTATCAATAACCATATATTGGGCTTGTTTGGTTGGAGAGTTACTTTTGGGTAAGAGAGATAAAATATATTAGTTTATAAGTTTGATGGGAAATAAAATTATTTTAATATTAGGAGGTGTGTAAGATGTGAAATAAAATTGGTTTTTAATTTGAAATTTGTGACAAAATAAATTTATAATGTTAATAAAATACTAGTTTGGGCTCTTTTGAGCCTCAGATCAAACAGGGAATTGGATCCTATTGCAGTCATTTTTTGCAAATGAAGTTGTAGTGGATTATATAATAATCTTTTTATTCTAAAATACATAAAGCTATGACATGGGGGGTTTGGCTAGAGGGGACTCCAAGGAGGTGCTCCAACTCATTTAGAGTAGGTTGCACCTACATGGAGCCACCCGAAGACAATTTAACCTCACACGACATCAGAGGAACCGCTTGAATTAGCAGCACGAAGAGAAGGAGCAACAAAGGGCACCCGACATCTATATAAGGCATCAACAACAAGAACCAAAATGATTATTAGAGCTACAACTAGAAGCAAATTGGAGGCCTACCGAGAGACAGAGTAGTCAATAACTACCAAGATAAATCTCACAAATATCCTCTTCTTGAGCATATTGTTCATGTACAACTTGCATTTTCGTTTGTAAAATTACACATGTATCACATAACATAAATAATGCGGCCGATTTTCTGGTACATTGCACTACATTAGTTGATTTTTGTTAGGAGAGAGGTATGATTCTCCCTATTGATTTTTGCAACACCCTCAAAGGAGATGTTGATTGACTCTCTTGTATATTATTGTTTTAGTTTATTGCTATGGCATTGCCAAGTTTCCAAAAAAAAAAACATATATTATTCAAGTCATTATTATTTTCTCCATCTATTTCTTTTTCTTTTTTTCTCATTTCTAGTAGTCTCTGAACATTGACTTGTACCACAACTTCTGGTAAGTTTTTGCTATCTGTGTAACTTTTATTCCCTTTATTGATGCTTTATTGCCATCTCTGATCTTTGACAAGCTAGTTGTTAATTGATGTTGTGCAGTAAATTAGCCTGTACCTGTTATCTGTTTATATGGATTAGCTTTTTTTAAATTTTTTTCCATTTATATGGATTATTGAAATGCTGAAATTGGTCGAAAGATTTGATAAAATTCCCCAATGTACCGTTTTCTTGCTGCCTTTTTGATTTGTAGATCCCTCTTTAATAATGTTTTGCACATATTTTTGTTTGTATTACTTTTTGAAGTAAATTACTGAGTCATCATACTTGGCTGCAGAAAGACACGCTACAGGTCAAAGTGAACAAACTGTCTTCTACAAAAACCCAACTTCCATATTCCTACTACTCTCTTCCATACTGTAAACCTCAGACAATAGTTGATAGTGCTGAAAATCTTGGGGAAGTTCTTCGTGGAGATCGTATTGAAAATTCCCCATATGTGGTAATATTCTAACACTGCATGTCATTGTTTCCAAGGAGTTTTGTTCTTTCCAGAATTGCGCATTTCACATAATGATATACTTGAATATCTCCAGTTCTCGATGAGGGAGCCACAGATGTGCAACATTGTTTGCAAGATTACTCTCAATGGCAAACAAGTGAAGGATTTCAAAGAAAAGATAGAGGATGAGTATAGGGTAAACATGTAAGACAATTAATGACGTTTCTCATTGTAATGTTCATGTGAGCATCGTTGTCTTTGTTTTTTTTTAATTTTATTTGCTATGGGTTTTAGGATCCTTGATAACCTCCCTCTGGTGGTGCCTTTGAAGAGTTTGGATCAGGATACTTCCACAGTGTACCAGCAGGGGTATCATGTTGGCGTCAAAGAGCAACATACTGGGGTAATTATGCAGTGAACTACAAAATCAAATTTAGTTATTTTCAGAAACTAATAGCTGATTGTTTAAAATGGCGTAATCTGTATGCAGAGAAAGGATGAAAAGTATTTTATTTATAATCATTTATCATTCCAAGTCAAATATCACAAAGACGAGCAGACAGACCTTGCTAGAATTGTGGGCTTTGAGGTTAAACCCTTCAGGTGTCTTTCTTACCCTGCAACTCATTCTTTTTTGTACTGGTCTTTGAATTGGCAGTGTTGTATGTTGCAGTGTTAAGCATAATTATGAAGGAGAGTGGGTTGGTGAGAAGACTCGCCTAATGTCATGTGATCCTCATGCAAAACGTACAGTTGTTAATTCAGATAACCCACAGGAGGTGGAACAGAATAAAGACATCATATTCACTTATGATGTTGAATTTGAGGTGGGTTTACCGAGTATTGTTTATATTGGTCCTTTATAATTATGACCCAAGCAACCAATCCCTTGACCCCGTGCTGATGAGAATATGACTCTGAGCAATTTAACGAAAAGCTGTCAAATATTTCTTGCTAGAAATATTACTGAAATGAATCAAATTGTGAATCTCAGTATGATCAAAGGATCTTACTATTTTCCTTTTTTTAAGATAGCCAAAGTTTCTTCAAAGTGTTCAATTTTTTATGCTTCTGATAATTGGCGAAGTAACCACTGTATGGCATTTTCTACCTCATCATTTTGGAGAAATGATAACCTATACTTTTTCGGGGTACTCTTTAGTGCAAATCTGTGGTGTAAATCAGATTTGATGCTTATAACTTGATTGTGTTTTGTCTAATCTCTGGCAGGAAAGTGAAATCAAGTGGGCGTCTAGATGGGATACATACCTTCTGATGACTGATGACCAAATTCACTGGTTTTCCATTGTCAATTCTCTAATGATCGTGCTTTTCCTCTCTGGCATGGTGGCCATGATCATGCTTCGGACTCTGTATAGAGATATCTCCAAGTACAACCAATTAGAAACCCAAGAAGAGGCGCAAGAGGAGACTGGGTGGAAACTAGTCCATGGAGATGTATTCAGGCCTCCCACTAAATCTGACTTGCTTTGTGTGTATGTTGGAACTGGTGTTCAGTTCTTTGGCATGCTAGTGGTAACGATGATGTTTGCAGTTCTCGGATTCCTCTCACCATCAAACCGAGGAGGATTGATGACTGCCATGCTCCTTCTTTGGGTTTTCATGGGTATCTTTGCTGGGTATTCCTCTGCACGCCTGTACAAGATGTTCAAGGGTTCTGAATGGAAGAAAGTTGCATTGCAGACTGCTTTTACGTTCCCCGGCATTGTGTTTGCTATCTTTTTTGTTTTGAACGCCCTCATCTGGGGCGAAAAATCATCTGGTGCTGTTCCCTTCACCACCATGTTTGCTCTAGTATTACTCTGGTTTGGTATCTCGGTGCCTCTAGTATTTGTTGGAGCCTATATCGGGTTTAAGAAGCCCACCTTCGAGGACCCAGTGAAGACAAACAAGATTCCAAGGCAAATCCCTGAACAGGCTTGGTATATGAATCCAGTTTTCTCAATTCTGATCGGCGGCATTCTTCCATTTGGGGCAGTCTTCATCGAGCTTTTCTTCATTCTCACTTCGATTTGGCTTCAGCAATTCTACTACCTATTTGGTTTTCTTTTCCTTGTTTTCGCCATTCTGATAGTCACTTGTGCTGAGATCACCATAGTTCTCTGCTACTTCCAGCTTTGTAGTGAGGATTACTTATGGTGGTGGAGATCATATCTTACCTCAGGTTCTTCTGCTCTGTACTTGTTTCTCTATGCTGCTTTCTACTTCTTTACCAAACTGGAGATCACAAAACCGGTTTCGGGTATTCTTTACTTCGGCTATATGCTGATTGCATCATATGCCTTCTTCGTTCTGACGGGAACAATTGGCTTTTATGCCTGCTTCTGGTTTACACGGCTCATCTATTCATCAGTTAAGATTGATTGAGGAGCGACTAGGCCTTCATGAAGAATTCACTGTGAGAGCTAAAGAATTATCTCACCTCGTTCATTAAGTTTTCGACCTTTTAAGTTTCATTTTGGCACATGGCTATAGTTTGGAATCCAGTGGAGATTTTAACTGAGTGATTCTACTGCAGTAATCTAATTGCTTTAACTTTAAGCATTCAGATTTGTAATGTGATTTTTTTTTCTCTAATTCCTGACGATTTTTGGATATTCAAAGTCTAAAAATATGGTAGTTCTTTGACGATGTTTTAAAGAGTTCCATACTTTCTTCTTTGAATGCATTCTTTTGTCGTGAAGCTTAAGCTTATAGGTTGAAGTGTAGGAAAAATTTATAATCTTACGTTTGTTTTGCATCATGCATCAATATATATTTGTCTTTTCATCTTATGCTAAAACAGCAAGTCTAGTACATAGATCTCTGGACTCGATACCATGTTAAGTTTATGATCACCTACTAAAGTTTTAAACTTGAAGGTTATAGCCCAGGCATAATTTATGCTGTTACAGATGGATTGTATTGTGGTTTCAAGTTTTGGCTGGAACTTATAGGAAATGCCATTTTTACTAGTTGGAAATGACTTTTTTGTTATTTTTTGATTTTAAAGTTATCCAAATCAGCCTTCTGCTTGATTTGGCAAAACAAATGGTTGACAGCCTTATGGAGTGAAGCTTGATCACTGTGATTTTATTTAAAATATATATATATATATATATGGGACAGAATGTTATCTGATAAAGTAATGGAAACAAAGTATTCATGTGGCCGATCCTAGCTAGCAGGATAAAGGTTTAGTTATTATTGTATACAGGAAAGAATGTACTTAGGGGGCGGTTGGTTTAATGCCGTTAGATATCATAGAGTGAATTGATTATATCATGTTATTTGGAGAAATTTATTGTTTAGTTTAATTTTATGTTTAAATAATATGGTCTGAAATTCAAGAAAAATAGAATAAACACAAGAAAATTTATGAAACTTTCACTCATAGACTGACATTTAAGGTGTCTCAAAATCAATTGAATATTTAGGTGTTACTTCTGCATGACTGATTTTTTGATCTACCCTTGCCATGTGAATAAAACAATTATTTTGAGGGTAAATGGCATTTGGGTCCTTAAAATTATTGCACTTTATTTTATAATAAAGTAAAAATAAACAATAATTGTTAGATTAGATGGAAATGGAATGCTTCCTTAGCTTAAAATATTCTGATTTGTAGGATGTTTTGGCATTGTGTGGCTCACCATTCATTGCTATCAGATCACCCATAGTATTAAGATTTGTGGAAGGGATATCTACATATATATAGTTTTTTGTTGTTGCCTATATATTTTTCATGCCAATGGTTTGAATTAAAAAAAAAAAAAAATCACAGATTGATACTTTGGATTATATATTTTTTTTCATTACCTCAAATCTTCACCTTGCACTGATACTTATGTGAACAGATGAGTGGGCTAGTTCAATTCATCTTTTGTTGGAATGATGTGCTTTTCATGGACCTGAACTTACACCAAACCAGTGTAGAATTAAACTGTTATGTCTTTCATGAAAAAAAATGGCAGAATTGGAGTTATATGACAACTAGGCTGGTGGCTTGAGTCAGTTTTAAATTGAAGTTTGTCAGTTGATTTTGGTTCTTATTATTATTAAATTAGTTTTACTGGGTTGTCATATTTTTCTGCCTTTAATTATCTGTATTTACATCTTGTATTAATTTCTACATCATGCTTTTAGTTGTGTGATCTGGTTTGATTTGTTTTGGTAAAAAATCCTGCACAGAATTAGTCAGTGATTTTGTTTGACTGACCAGATTATGGTTCTCAATTCTCTTCCAAGCTCTCAAACACGAGTAATTATTGGGTTCGGCCGATTGCTAATGTGGCGCCACTTTGGCCAAGCTGAACCAAGTAAGATTTCCTCAAGCAGAAGATTTACATTTTTTTTTATTGGGTAATTACTCTCTCTTGGATTGAGAGGTGATCTTTTGGTTGGGAAATTGCTATTGAGTCCATCAACTTTTGATGATTAATTGTTTAATACATAGTTGGGGTGACGTCATGTGTCTTCTCGGCTGTTACCGGATAGGACGACTGGGTGACTGAGGTTGCTGGTTCGGTCCCATCGAGTAGTTGACGAGCGATGGGCGAGGATGGTGATGCGGTTGGTCTAGGGCAAACATGTTCCGGTGGGGCGAATTTAAGTACGTAGATCAGCTCGCTAGAAAGGAGAACTTACAATCAAGATTGAAGCCTTGTTTGGTACTGATCTGAAATTTGACCCAAAAATATAGTTAATTGGGTATATTTTACTTAGTTACTTGATCTGAAATCCAACCCTATTTGTTATTTTTCTTTTGAGTCAGGTCATGGATTGACCGTGATTCAACTCGTTTGTATTTGACCCGTTCGAGTTACCGTACATAATTTAATTTTTGCTATAAAAGTTCGTCTACATTCATAAGGGTTTTCTTGAGTATTTTTCCTACAATAAAAGTGAGAGGCTATATTTTCATTATAATTGAATTATTTCTCTTCTCTTTGGCATAATCTGCATCAATTTGTTTCCATCTTTGACATTAAGTAGTGTGATCTAATTTAGACCGTTTGTTAAAATATCCCTTTATAGCTTCCTCAACTACAAATGAACATTTTCCCTAAGATGTTGAAAGCCGCCGATCGGTGCAACCAATATCTAGAGCGAGGCTAGTTCTTCTACGATAAAGATCGACCCGATTAGTCAGCTTTGTTGATACGCTAAAAGCAAGCTCTCTTCGACCCGGAGCCATTCGAGGCCTTGCCTTCTTCTATAAGAAAAGATGAAAGAGGCTGTCCTTTCAGTGCAGCCAGCCTAAATAACATTTTCCGACGAAGACATGCTCCTTGGGACGGCCGAACACAACCGGCCACTTTATTTCACGGGGGAGTGCTCGTCAAGCTTTTACTGAAGGGGGGTGTGGACACACTTGCGTGAATTCGAGTAAGGGCTACAAGGGAGAAAAAGAAAGGAAACTGTACCAAGACTTTTTTTGAAGAGCATCTCTTCGAATAATTTCTTTTAAGGAACTCTCTTATGGCATTACTTATCCTAAATACTATTTTATTCAAAGATGTGTTTTTCCTATTTACTATTTTTCATACATTGATTTTTATTTGAAGATCTCCTTTCCCAAATGATTAATTTTTCTTGGTGAGAATTTCTCCGTTCAAAAAATGTTATTCGTAAGACTAATTTCTTCGTGAATTATCTTGTTCAACAAGCTTCAATCACTTTTAATGAAGTCTGAGGCCAGTTAGGTCAAAACAGATTGATATATAAACACGAAGATTAAAAGAAAATTTCATTAAAATTATTAAAACATTCATCTTAACTATAGTTTTTTATATTAGAATGTTATATTAAAAATTTATTAACTTTTTCGTATTGACATACGTAGATAAATTTGTTATAACATATACATACATAAAACAAAAATATAAATCAATACCTAGTTTTATCATTCTTTTTTATATTTATGATATGATTTCATTATTGAAAAGGATTTTAAAATAACTAACAAAAATTGAGACCTCAACTTGATCTTCCATGTCAAATGGTCCTCCCAAAAGCCTCTTGCTTCATCCTCAATCAAAGAAATAATAGTAGACACCACCAACCATGCTTGCTCTATCAAAATCCCACCTTCATAATTAGCTTAATCTTTATTTTATAATATCCAAATATATCCCCCAAAAACACTAGAAAGAATCATTGATGAGGGATTTAGAATGGGAGGATTGCGAGTAAATTAATACTCATACTAAATTATGAGAAGCTTCGCTAGATAAGAACTCATAATTAAAATCACTCAAAGTGAGCGTGTGAAAATACATGACAACTCTCTCTCTCTCTCTCTCTCTCTTTGAAGAGAATCTATTATATTTGAGCAACAAAATAGTTTACTTTTTTAAAAAATAATAAATATGCAAACTTATATATATATAAGAGAAATAATTGTAATTATTAAAAGTTATATACATGTGCTAACGCATAAGCTAACCCTACCTTGCTTATATACAATAACAACAGCAACAACAACAATCAAGCCTTAATCCTACTAGGTGGGGTCGGTTACATGAATCTTTTGTTTTCATTGCGCTCTATTAGTTACCAAATCGTAATTTTCTAAAAGATTCATGTCATGATTGATTCGACAAGTTTTACTTTGCTTATATTTCACAATAAAATACTTATAACATAATTTTCTAAAAACAAATACTTATAATGTGTACATAATATTTTTTATAGTTAACATTGCAGCTCTTGCATTTTTTGTTTCATTTTATTATTTTTTTACCACATATAAGCATATAGAGTTATATGTAATTAAGTTTTATCTTTCTTATATTAGTATATAGCATGCTAATTTTTTTCTTCTAGCTTTTACTATTAGGTTTCACAATTTCACATTCTATGCATTTATTGATCTTCATAAACATCGATTATTATGCTTCATCAAATGTAATAATTTCTAGACTTTTCGATTAATTAGTGATTGAATTCATTATTTTTTTAAAGTTGGATTAGTTTAACAGAAGAAAGAGGCATGGTAAAGATGTGATATTGACCAGTGTTGATAATGATTCATTTGTGCTATCAAAAAAATATTCATTTGGAAATAAAAAAAATTCATTTGAAAATAAAATATTATCAAAATCACTTCAATTCTATATCAAATATTGACTCTGAATTGATCCCTCCTTGCTCCAACTTGCTTAGTGCAACCTAAATTGAATAGAAAATAAAAGCTTTTAACCTTTTTGTTTGATTGGGTGTGTTTTTAAGATAATAGAGATAAAAAAATTTAATTTTAATGCATAGATGTGAAATAAAAAAAAATATTTATTTTATTATAAGAATATGTCTTATAAGTGAAATAGAATTAATTTTTAATATTAAATTTACATAAAATATAAAATAAGTATAAAAAATTAAAGAGCAATTGGGTGTATAATATTATATTTAATAAATATTATAGATTTTATATTTAATTCTAAAAAATTACAAAACTTATGAAAAATTTTAATTATAAATTACATTTTATATCTTCTATTTGTTCTAGTTACATTATCTTATTCAAATTTAATTTTTATTTTAACTATGGTAAAAAACTTCATATTCTAGTCATTAATTTAAATGAGATGAAAATTCGATTATTCAAAATAATAGTGATATTTAGTTATTTAGAATGAATTAATGGTGATCCAAAAGCCAACGAAAGCTAAAGTGAAGAATTTATTTTAACACCGATCAACTTCATTGTAAGAGCTAAAACATCATACATCAAAAACTAACTATGATGTATAAATATAATATTCTATTCTAATCAATAATGATTATAAATAATAATTAAATATGTAAAGTATAATTTATATGCAAAATCTTCACAAGTTTTATAATTTTTAAGAATTTAATATAAATTTTTTAAAATTTAGTAAATAGGGTACAATATACGTAATTCTCTCAAAAAATTAATATCATAATTTAAGGAATGGGATTGAAAGATTTTAGGCCTTCACTCTAGATAAGCTTGACCTAAAGGGATTAAAAATTTTATACATAAATATTAAAAAAATTATACATAAATATTAAAAAAATTATACATAAATATTAAAAAATTTATACATAAATATTAAAAAAATTATACATAAATATTCATTAAGGAAAAAAAATAAATATAATCAGTTTTGAAAGGAATCTTGATCCAATGACTCAGATGTGGCATTGCTTTTTGACCCCATCCAAAGGCCTTCAAGTCAAAAAGCACCTCTCACTCTTTTTTCTCTTTCTCTCTCTCACTCTTTTTGGGATTCACCCTCTTCATGCTTTTCTTCTTTTTTTCTTTTTTTTCCCTCCATTTCAGGGTAAATTCCATTTTGGTTCATGTTCATTGAATTATTTTAATTGACATTTATTTCATTAAGTCTTATTTAGTTAATATGATACTATTAAATGACATGCATTCAATATTAAATAAATTTAATAAACAATTAATTATTTAAAGAAAATAGAGAAAAATTAAAATTTTAGAGGGGGAGGGGGGTGGGGTTTAATTATTTAAAGAGAAGATGATAAAATTGAAATTTTAGAAGGGGAGGGGTGGAGCCCGGGGGTGCTGTCAGGAGGGAATAGCAATTTGCTAATAAAAAAATATTCACATCTCTCTCTCTCTCTTTCCATCATCCAAATGTGGAATGGATGAATTCCTTGACTCCTTGTTGGCCAAATATTAAAAAATCACTTCATTTTTTTAATATAATTCAAATCAATTTTAATAATTTCAAACTAAGTTGTAATTCAAACTATTTACTCAAGAAAATTAGAGTCATTGGTGGCTATTTTGAAAATATTTTTAAACTGAATCAAATATGTATAGATATAAGTAGATGAGTTAAATATTATAAAAGAAAAGATCTTAATTTGATTCTCACGATTCTAATTTTTTCAATTTTTTTTATAAAAGTAATGGTTTTGAGTCATCTTGAATTGCATTCTAAGTTGATTAGAAATGAACTCATTTCAATTCAAATCAATTAGAATTATTCAACAGAGCTTGAATTGAGTCAAAATATTTGGAATTTGAATTTAACTCGTTATTAGAGGAAGATGCCTACTCTTTTCCTGTCTCCCTCACTTTTATTTCTAATTTTGATGAGTAATAAAAATATTTTTTTTTTGTGGGAGAAGAAGGACGCATAATAGTTTTGTTATATTTGAGAGAAAATTTTATAGTCTTCTCGATGGGGAAGGATAAACTTAAGGACTTGAAAGAAATAATAAAAAAACTTATGAATCACAAAGAAATATTCCTCCAATTTTTTTTTTTATTATTTTATTTTTAAATTATTTTTTTAACCACCAAAAACGATCCATCCTTCCAAGTTCCAACTGTCATCAACCTTTCTCCCTCCACCTCCTCCCCCACCATTATTTTCTCCCTTTTTCTCCACCTCACTCCATGGATGATGAGTCCACTACTCCTCGTTTCCCCCTCCTCTCTGCCTTCTGCTCTAATCGGCGAACGCTTTGCGGGATTCGATGACTTCGCGGCCACTCCCGCCGCCGGCGGCCGCAGCTGCCGTGCACTCCCACAGGCACTCCCGATCCCTCCTCCTCCTTATCTTCTCCGTCGCCTTCCCTGCCGCACTCCTCCTCGTCCTCGTCCTCCTTCTCTTCCTGTACTTCTTCTTCTCCCACCGCCGCTCCCCAACCCTCCCCTTCGACTCCCCCGTTCCCCCTCGCCTCCGCCGCTTCTCCTACCGCGACCTCCGCGCCGCCACCTCTGGCTTTGACCCCTCCTGCTCCCTCGGCCGCGGCGCCTCCGCCGCCGTCTTCCGCGGCGTCCTCGCCGACGGAAAGTCCGTCGCCGTCAAGCGCCTGGACCCTCTATCTTCCCCGACGGCCCCCTCCTCCGTGGACCGCGAGTTCCAGAACGAGCTTCAAATCCTCGCTAACCTGCAGCCCTCCCCCTTCGTCGTCTCCCTCCTCGGCTACTGCCTCGAGGGCAATCGCCACCGCCTGCTTGTCTACGAGTATATGAGCAATGGCAGTCTGCAGGAAGTGCTCTTCGGCACCCGCTGCCCGCACATAGATTGGAATCGGCGGTTCCGCATAATCAGCGACGTCGCCGAGTCCCTAGCTTTCCTCCACCTCCACTGCGACCCTCCGGTCATCCATGGAGACATCAAGCCCAGCAACGTGCTCCTCGGCCCTGATTTCCAAGCTAAGATCTCCGATTTCGGCCTCTCACGGCTCAAGAACGAAATCGAGCTCTGCCCTAGCCAGGAGCTTTGCCCCAGCCATGAGCTTTTCGCCGGAAGCCCTCAGGTCGACTTCTCCCTCGCGATTCTCGCTCCTTCTTCCTCCAATCCCTGCATCAATCAGGACAAAAAGATGACCCAAATCGGCGTTTGTGGCGATGACCCAAATACCGGCGGTAACCAGCCATTGGGAAAGGATTGGTGGTGGAAGCAGGAAGAGAGCGGCGAGGTCAGCAGTAGAGACTACGTGCGAGAGTGGGTAGGAAGCCAGATCTCTCCCGTGAAGAACCCAGATTGGGAAGACGACCGCAAGAGCACCCATGAACTTCGAAGCTCGAATCAAATGGAGAGATTCGAAGAAGGAAGCGTCGACGAAACCCTTTTCGGAGGCTCTGATCTCGGTGCCCATGGCTGCGGGCCGGAGAAGAAGCAGAGCAGGGATCGAAAAATGAAGGAATGGTGGAAGGAAGAGTACTTTGCAGAGATCAGCAAGAAGAAGAAGAAGAGGAGGAAGAAGAACAAGTGCGAGGGCCAATCACCGAGCAACGAGATGTGGAGCGGCGATCTCTTCAGCAAAGAGCTCAGCAGCACCACAAGCATGCGAGGAACAGTTTGCTACGTAGCTCCTGAAAATGGAGGCTTCGGTCATTTGATGGAGAAGGCTGATATATACAGCTTCGGGGTTCTTGTTCTTGTGGTAGTATCTGGAAGAAGACCTCTGGATGTCTCCCAATCGCCGCTGAAGCTTGAAAGGGCAAACCTTATAACCTGGTGCCGGCAAGTGGCACAAACGGGAAATTCGATAGAGATTTTGGACGAAAAGTTGAGGGATTCGTGTAACAAGGAACAGTTCAATCTCTGTGTAAATTTAGCTCTTTTATGCCTCCAGAGGGTGCCTGATCTGAGGCCTGATAGTGGAGATATTGTGAAGATTCTGAAAGGGGAGATGGAGCTTCCACCATTGCCAGTTCAGTCTTCACCTTCTCCAAATTGCAGGTTTTTCAGCAGATCAAGGAGGAGAGCTATGGCTGATGCTGAGTAATATTTTCTTCGCCCATCTTTTTTTTTGTTTTTTTTTTTCTTTTGTTTGTTTTTTTCAAGGAGATGGATCTTCTGATATGAATACAAATATGATTCCAAAGTTCTCATTATGCAACTCTTCTGAGATTCTTCATATTTTGATCTTGTTTTGTTGTGTAAATTTATTCCCTTATGTTCGTAAGACCTCGTGTTGCATTCTTTTTTTATCGTAGGCCAATTGAAGCTCCAGTTAGAAAAATTGAGTTATTGGATTTTGCCCATGTACAAAGAGGAAGAGGGAGACTAAAGAAGATATGACAAGAAACTATAAGGAGTGATCTTAGTTACTTAAACTTAGATAAGAATTTGGTAACTGATAGGGCGCAATGAAAACAAATGATTCATATAGCCGACCCCACCTAGTGGGATTAAGGCTTGGTTGTTGTTGTTGTTGTTGTTGTATGTTCGGATGATTATTAAGTTCTCATTCTTTTGTTATATCGGTCTAGTTATTAAAAGAGAAGTGCAGTTCATGTGTTAGGCCGTATACTCGTATTGTATTTGAGCCGTAGGCACGCAAGACCCAACATTTGGGTGAAGGAGGGAATAGAACAAGAAACTACGTTAATGCTAATATTATTTGGGAATTATATGTATCGTCTTTAAAGAAGAGATCACCACTCCAAATCAGTCTGAAATTAAAATCGAACATAATTCGACTGATTCAATCGGTTCAAAACAAGGGCAACAATAATAACCACGAAGCCTTTATCCCATTAGGTGGGGTCAATTATATCAATCTTTTATTTCAATTGCATTCTATTAAATGACAAGTCCTCATTTATCTTCAAATATGTGAGATTATTTTAATAATTTTTTGTCATATTTTATTTGGTCTTTTTTTTTTTTTAACACATGAAAAATCTGATAACTTAACTCTCCTTATTATAGTGATTTAATCGACTCATTAGCTAAAAGATGTATGAATATTTCATATTCAGGACGATTTCACCCTACATCTTACAAAAAACAAACATTATTTCTCTCGTATATATATATATATATTATATAATTTCAAGCTAATTCGAAGCTAATTCGAACTGTCTCATTTTAACTTCGAGCTGACTCGAGCCTTGATCGAGCTAACTCAAACTCTTCATGAAATGAATTTTTTTTTAAAAAAAATAACTTTATTAGATTAATTATGCTTACTAAATTAATTAATAAATATCTTAACTACAATTAACATATATTTTTATAAAAATAATAAATATTGAATATATTATTAATATTTAAAAAAATCAGAGATCGAGCCAATTCGATTCGATTCAATCCGACCTTCGCTAGCCGAGCTCTATTCGAGTTAAATATCAATCCGAATATCGAGTAACTATTGATCTTCGAGCCAAATTCTCAGCCCTAAATTTGCGCAGAGCACAGTTTGCGGCATTTTTTTTTTTTGCTTGGCATTGTTCTTAGTATAAACAAATGATATTTAAACAAATAAAAAAATTAATATCAATTAAAAAAATTATATTAATATTTATAATATCTTTTTTTGTTTCATTATTACTTTAAAAATTTAAAAAGTTTATTCAAAATATCTTTTAAAAATAAAATATTGCTTAACTAACATTCTCATGGATATAATTCAAATAATGCGATATTGCTATGCACATGTAATGCTGCTAAAAAAATATTAATTATTTTATGAAATGTGCCGCCATCTCGTGATCACCCCTGACGAAGCCCATGTGATAAACTTAATTATTAAAAATATTAATTTACAAAATTATTATAACTCAGAAGCTTTTGATTTAAAGTTAACTTAATTTTATCTAATATTATATATATATATATATATATAATGATATCTAAATATTATATTTTAAATAATAATTATATAAATATACAGAAAGTTTGCTCTAATAATATAAGGCCATATTAACTCAGACTTTGGTGCTTTTGATATTATGTGATGTAATATAAATGTTATTATATTAAAATATTATTTTTTAATTGATATTTAAATTATTTATAAATACATTAAATAAAATATTTATTTTTTTTAAATAACATAAAATAGTATAATATTAAAATAATATTGAAACAAATAACTCCTAAGATTAGATAGAAAATAACAAAAGTGAGAAAAAAAAATAAAAAAATTATATTATATAGCTGTATTAAAAAATATTAGATAAAGTTATTTTAATAATTTGACAACTACTATTAAAAACTGTTTTAAAAAATTTAATTATTCGAGAAAAACTATTGTATCATATAAAAACTGCATAATTGTAATCAAATTAGATATATAAATTAGATTATTATTATTATTATATATATTTTAATAAAAAATAAAATAATTATATATATATATATATAAGTATTGTTATGCAAGTAATAAATTAAGAGCAATTACGCTCAGATCTTTGAGTTTAACGCTTAATAACGTGCAGGTCCACGTTTTTTAAATTATAACATTGGAGTACTTGAGTTTTAGTAAAAATATCAAATGGGTCATTTTTCTATTTTTTATTATTAATTTTTTTTTAAATTATCATTTTACCCCTGTCCCGCTCTCTCTCCTCAAGATCCGCACACGCTGCGGCCGCGCGACCCGCCGGTGTCTGCCCGACCCGCCAGCGGGGCACAGCCCGAGCTCTTGCGCGGGGATCGGGAGGAGAGAGAGAGGCCAGGTCCCACGGCCGCGCGGCCCGCGCGAGTGCTCTGGATCAGAAGGAGAGAGAGAAAGGCAGAGGTAAAATGATAATTTTAAAAATTTTAATAATAAAAAATAAAGGAGGACTTATTTGATATTTTATTAAAACTCAGGAATCTTAATATTATAATTTAAAAAATATTGACCTATGTATTATTAAGCATTAAACTTAAGAACTTAATGTAATTTGCCCATAAATTAATTTTATATCACAAATATATAAATATATATTATTAATAAATAAATTATATTTATAATATGTTATTAATTATATTATAATACTTTTATATATAAGTATTTAAATATTTAAAAGATATTATATTTATTCTCAAATATTATATATATAACATATATAAATTCCATTATATTACATATTTATATGTTATATTATAACATAATTATAAATTTATAATAATTTTGTTATTTATATTATATATAACATTATATACTTAATATATAGTAAATAATTATGATACAATCATTAAAAATTATTGTGTGATTAGTAAGAAGAGTTGAAATGAGACATTTATGTAAAACTTTTTTATTTTTTTCATTGCTTCCTATTTATTGTCAGATAAAGTGAGTTCAAACACCGAAGTGCTCAATCTAATAGGCTTTAAATTTTGTTTGAGGGTCAAAATTAAAATTAAAATAGTATTAATTTAAAAAATAATAATTATTATGAATAAAATTTTAAATTATTCTACTTAAATTTTAATTTGAAAAATATTATTTTATTTTATGTACTTAATAATTTTTAATAAAAATATCAATTTTACTTTACATTTTAGATCAAAATATTCGAATCTAATATTTTTGGTCTAAAATAAAGTTGATATTTTTATTAAAAATTATTAAATATATGAAATAAAATAATATTATTTTATATTAAAATTTATGTGCAATAATTTTAAGTATTATTTACAAGATAACATACATAAATAATTACAATTAATTTAAATTGAATATTTTTTTATTTTAAATGAATTATCTTTAAAATACGTGGCACTCGGATGCCCTAATCTTCTCCCGAACCTTCGTCGTACTTCAAGATTCGTACTGCTTTGATCACAAATCAAAAGCCCGACGAGTTCCTCCTCCTCTCCGTCGGCGAACTCTCCTCCAATCTGCTTTCTTTCAACGGCCGAAGAATTTCTATCTTCCGTCGTTCTCCTCCCTCAGCACTAGCGTCAATTCCCGTATTAGTTATCCGGAATCGGAACAGTATCGCTATCTTTATTCAAACCCTAGCCTGGATCTGGCGGCTTTGGCTCATCAGCTACCGGTCTAGGAATGGTCGGAGGTGGGATCAGAAGGGACGATGGGGCCCTGGGGATAAGTAGCACGAACGTCTTCGCCGCTCTCGAGACCCTTAAGAAGAAGAAGAAGTCGTCGGATAAGGACCGCAAGGGATCGTCGAAGAGCAAGGAGTCGTCCAAGGTCCTGGAGAAGGAGCCGGAACAGCCGATAGCCTGGCCGACGCCGATTAACAAGTCTTGGGCCGATGTCGATGATGATGACGATGAGTATTATAAGAGCGCGCCGGTTCTGCCTGGCTGGGGATCTTCCGAGACACAGCAGAAGAAGGATAATATGCCTCCGGTTGAAGAGGTGAAAATTCTTACCTTTCTTTGTTTTGTAGATTTATTGCTAATTATTTCGTACACATCTTCACAATTGGTAATGTGTTATATTGCTGTCAATTTCTAACTTTATCAATGAATAATTTTCAGCTTCGTAAGTAAAATTTCATCATCATTACCGTCTTCAGTATTGGTTGCTTTCATAATTAAGGCTCATCAATATGATTTGTCTCTCTGTGCATTTCATACTTTCCAGTGCACTTCGTTAGTTATATATATATATATATATATATATATATTTCTCCTCATCCCCATCCCTAGTAGTTGGCCTTACTTTAAACAATTCTTGGATCAGATTCAGTGGTCCCAATTCTGATTTAAGTAAACCTTTTTGCTGCTTCTATTAATGTAATTTTTTTGCTTACACATTTCTATCCGCTATTTGCATCTAATCTGCATGCCAATGTTGCTTCTTTGCTTGTTTTTCTTTTTCACATTTCTCAATATTCCAACAAATTCAATTTATGTATGTTGATGTTCTTTTGTACGCCATACTCATCTTGTTTTAGCACTTTCCTTATAAAGTCACAAATCTTCAAATCCACTATATTTAGTAAACCTTTTATCCTTTAATTTCTTGGTCTATTGTTTTAACTTTTCATGTATCTCAGAGGTATGCAAATAGCATAATTGATTTACCTAATTTGTAATCTCCTTGCATTTACATACATGATTGATATAAGTTGATTTTCTTGAGTTTTTTTATGTAGTTTTATTGTGCCTGGATACCATTGGTTAATCTAGTACTATATAATTACTTTTAGGCCTGTACACTTTTATTCATAACTAAAATAAAATCAACACTTCTTTCAAACGCTCATTTACTTGAGAATGCAAGCCAAATTAAGACTCATTAACATCTTTATGAAGATCCTTAATTTTCTCCATTACTTGTTTGCTTATGATCATGTCAAGAATATCTTTGTATTTTTATATCCCTAGCATGAGATTAACAAATTTTATAATATTGATTTTATTTCTAATCCTGTGTTCTTTCGTCAACTTGTTAAACTTTTTAATATTTATCTGCTATCACTAATGATCAAATTTCTTATTATGTGGATACGTAGGGTTTTATTAGAAAGGGTGTACTGAAGCAACTTCCAAGTTTCAAGTCTTGATAATTATCTATTTTATCCTCAAGATATGATATTGTGCAAATTTATAAGTTAGCTAAGTGAACTTTCTCTTCTTTTTGAATTTAACTATGGGTATATATGGTAGTTTCCTTCTTCTCTCTCTCTCTCTCTGTGTGTGTGTGTGTGTCTTTCTCTCCACGAATATAATTAAACCATCTATTTGTAAATTTCGTTAAGCTGTTTTCTATCTTTGTCAAACATCTTCATGTCTGAGCAATGTCATAATGTGTATTGTTTTCAGTCATATATTTTGGCTACATTATATATTTCCACCAGTCATATTTGATTTATTACGTTTCTTTTTTGCAGTTACTTGCAGCTCATTAAAAGAAAGATTTTGTGACTTACCTATTTAGCTTTCTTAAAATTTTGTATGTTATTATGTGCTTAATTAAATTTATTGTCATGTTTTAGAAGCAAATATTTTCTTTTTTGCTTTCAAACTTTGCAAGGAACACTTAATTAAATTTATTGTCATGTTTTAACTATGTTTCGCATTCAACACAACTTCTAAAATAAATAATTAACTTTATTTCATATCTTACACATTTATCAAGATACTAACTATATTTCAAATCTTACATATATCACAATATGATAATTAAATTCATGTCTTATTGTGTGCTATTTTCGTTGCAAAAATATTACCACTTAAGTTCACCTTTAACTTGTAAAGTTAACCTAGCTAAACAAACGTCCCCTAGCAATTTTTATAAACAGTTATTGCATTAGTTCTATCAGTTTCTTGAAATCCAATTTACTTCCCTAAAAATTCCACCTTTGAAAAAAAATTATCATTTTGAGTTTAATCAGATTATTATAGGCTGTATATCTGTTTTGAAAATTATCTTATTGCCCAGGATAACATCCTTAACTATTGATCTGTATCATGTGGTTATCCATACTAGAACTATCTGACCTTTGCAAGTAATTTGTGGCATAATTATATGCTGAGTGAACTTTTATCATTACGCTCTTACTTGGTAGAGAAGATAGTGATGCAACATATGACATCAGATGATATTATGCTATTTCTAAAATTATTGTGACATGGTTTTAGTTCCTTTCTAAGAATGTTTTATTAAGTTGTCTTCAGGGTCTATGAAAGAACGTAAAGGTGGTTTAAAAAGTAAAGGATTGTCCTGATCTTAGTATATCATTCAACTAAAATTCTTATTGTATTCTTGTCTTTTTAATTAAGTTGTTTGCAGGTTGAACATTGATTTTTTAATGCTCCTCATTTTCCCTGTTAACTTCACATTTTCTTTTTGGAAATCTATGTTATAATATATTTATGTTTTTATCTACAAACTTGTGAAACTATCTATGCTAAAGCAGTTCATGTGTGGCACATATACTTTCAAAAGGATCTTATGAAGCTGTTATGTTTTTTGCTTCCTACGATGGTTTGCATTTGAGGGATGATGTACAATCTTTGTCTTTTCTACTTGTACATATTGTTGAAGAAAGATGTTAACATTAATGATGGTGGAGTCTGTGAAAGCTCATTGCTAGCATAGTGGAAAAGAAGTCCCTCTCCAATTTAAGACCTGCTTTACATATATACATGGTTTTGTACAGAACTTGTGCTCTTAATGAAATGGATTTATTGCCAGGTCGGCCTCTTCATTTATGTTGGATCATGATGTCCAATGATTTCAAACAGTTTTTGGTTTGGGTGAGGCTAGATTGGTGCTAACTACAGATCTTTTCCCTAATGCTTGTAGATGTCATTTGCAATGTGTTAGCTTTGACCACTGTCCTCCTTTAGTCAACCTTCTAGTTCTTGACAAGATGAGATTTGGTCATTCGATTTAGCTCAACTTCACTTCAAGGGCAGTGAGAGTTTTGGTTTCAAATTATTTAGAGCCTTCTGCATGTGGATGGCTGATTTAACTGGATATGTTATTATTTGCTTATCTTTATTCCATCCCACAAATGCCTTAGTTGGTCCACCTTGTAGGCAGATTCTTTAAAACTTGTGGGCCATACCATTGTGAGAGAGGTTTGTGGGAGAAGAGTTCTCATTCAGAATTCCGCCTATTTGCTTGTTAGGTTTCAAGGTTTGGTTCATTTGTCTTCTGATGTTGGGGTGAAGGAATCAGCACTTCAAGCATATAACGTTGGAGTGATGAGCGGTGGTTGAGTTCTAGGTCCAGTTTGTCTGGTGCGGGGTACAAATGTCCAGCAAATATTTTGATTTATGATGTGCTGACATGAAAATTTCATGTTTACGTTAGGATCATATCTACCTTGTATTGTGGTTGCATTTGCATAGAGATTAGAGACTTTCTTGCGTATAAATTAATTTTGTTCATTTTTCATAGTTTTGGACTTCACTCTTTGGAGTTGTTATATTCAATAAATTGTCGAAAGTTAGGATTTCTTTGGAGTATAGTGGTAACAATCCTTTGGATGGTTACTGAAGGGGTTATAGCATTTCAAAGCCTTTTTTATTTTTCCTGTAGGAGACTCGCAGCATATTCATGACTATGTTGCATGCAATCTAGACTTTAGTTATGGCTTTTGCTTGGATTTGGATGCAATGATAATATAGGGTGACTATTTACTTATCTTCTATGTTGATGACAGATTTGTTTTTTTTTTTACTTGAGGGCCAGTGTCACCTTTAGATGCTTTGTGAACAATTGGCTTTGGAGTTGAGTTTAAAATTTTCTAGGGATCCTATGAATAAACTACTTTTTGAAGGCATCCTTACATAGAAATTAACTGACTCATTGTCTATACAAATGTTACAAATTTGTTATTAGGAAGAAGATAGCGTTGAAAAAGCCTATATGGTGGAGATGACACCAAAATAAGCTGTGTGGATGACAACATTTCTTTAACCCAATTTATCAAACTTCTGGATCAATTTCTGTTCGTTGTAGGATCCTAATACTTCTGTTATTTTCTTTCTTACCTTGATGGCAAGAAAAACTGATTTTGGTATTTGGAGTGAAAACAAAACTTTGGCACTAAAACATGTATATGTGACGGTGTTGGAAAGTTACACTTCTGAGTGGAGGGAAGGAGCTGTTTAAGTTAATTATGGCTTGTTGAACTTCCCCCTAATGTGAACTCTTTCCTTTTACTTTTCTTATAGATCAAGAATTGCTCATTTTCTGGAATGGAACATAAGTATCCAATCCCAATATTCAGTTTGTAAATCTTCCATATTCTCTATTATTTAACTGTTGCAAGATATTTCAGTTTGGTAGTAGCTTTGATAACTAGTCAGTTGCATTTACTAAGGATACAAGAAGAAATTTGGCTAAGGGCCGTTGGAATTTTTTTATCAGTTTAGATCTAGCTTGTGTATAGTACTTGGGAAGTTGGGATTGTGGAGGTTAACATGCTACATTCTAGATGTCATATGTGGATAAAGATTGTCTTCCAAGTTTTATGAATTTTTATCCACTAAGCATTCAAGTTCAACTTTGCATATGGTGTTAATTGACAACACAATTTTGTGTTGTGGGAATGAAAAGATGCATGCTTGGTATGATTAGGTTTAAATACAATAGAGTAAGCTTATGGGCTATAAAGATAAACAACAACAATGACCACCAACCATTTTTCCCAGGGGTCTGCTACATGAATCCTCTATTTTCTATTACACTTTATCAAATAACAACTCCTCATTTATTTTCAAGTTTGCAAGGTTCTTACATGGGTAAGATCTAATTGCCAAAATTATTTTAGTGGAGCTTATATCAGCCTATGATTTATATGTCCAAACCTTATAAGCCGGCTTTCTCTGAGCTTATTTAATTGAGACTACTCCAACTTTTCTCATGGATGTACTCATTTCTCATCATGCCATCTCTTTGTATATCCACTCATTCACTTTAGTATACTCATTTTTGCGATACTTTTTTATTTGTACATTTTTGTTTTATTGGCTAGCATTCAGCCCCATTTAACATTCCTAGTCTTATTACTATTCTATAAATTTTACCTTTAAGCATGAGTGAGATTTTGCTATCACTTAACACACCAAATGCATCCTTCCACCTAATTCATCCTACTTAGATCTTGTTAATAACACCACTGTCTATTTCATTGTCATTTTATATGTTGATTAAGGGTATTTAAATTGCTCGCTCTTTTTGATAATTTAATTACCAATTATCATATTTTCAATAAAAGTCTCTGTTTTGACTAATTTTGTACTCTATATATTTGATTTTAGATCTATTAAATAAATTTTTTTATATTTTAAGGTATTCCTACATAACTAAAGTTTCGCTTCAGTCCCATTTATAGGCTATAAAGATACATCCACCAAATGTTACTGCCTTGTGGGCAGCGCTTACTGTATGATCTACTGCTTAATTCACTTAATATTGTTTGTTGTATGATTTTTAAGTGAGTTGTTTGATGGAAGAGGAGGCCCTGGATGAGCCAATTATTGTAGGAGAATAGCTAATGTATGGTAGCTTGATAAGAAAAATTTTAGAGTAACGTATCATTCATTGTTTACTGAAGTCTTAACGTGATAATCATGTTGAAAATTTACAAACAACAACCAATATTACTGGATTATTCTTTAGAAAACGGGTAAACTGTGTAGAAAAACTAGGAGAAAATATGCTGAGGAAGAGTTGAATGAGAGGGCGGATAGGCTTTTGGCCTCTATAATGAAGAATGATGAGAAAGATTTTTGTAGTTCATACTCAGAACCTGCAAAAACAAGCTAAAAGGACAAGTTTTGAACTTGAAGTGAAAGTCATTTAGGTTGAGCTATTTCAGGTGGGTTTGTAATTGAATTTCAGACAAGGAGCCCCTATATTGGGAAAATAACAGCCTTAAATGAAGAATAGGAAACTGTAGAGAAAAGATTAATACATGGAATATGCAACATTGCAGAAGAACATACAAAAAGGATCTTTTAAGAGCTTGTGATGTGTTAAGTCATTTATGAAGTACATGAAATAAAGGGGAATAAACAACAATTCACCAATTTGTAATCTATGAAAAGTACACAAGGATTTTAGCAAAATGTTGAAAGGATTATAGGTGGTCGTTTTATAGAGCAAGTGCAACTGAATAATGGCCTGAAGGTTATGAACCAGAGCAAACATGGGAGAAATACATATTACTGGATTGAATAGCATCTGTTATACTTTTCTATGGCCTATCAAAACAAAACTACTATTTCTATATGGTGAAGCCAATACCATAAAACATTTATTGTCATCTTTTAATTATAGCTAAGGTTCTCCATAGTTGCTTAACCAGCGCAAGGAAAAATGGCTTTGATGAGCAAATGACCACTATTAAATCCGTTAGTTTTATTAGATTAGGTTTTCAGTTCACACATTTTTCATATTGCGGCCAGAACAAACGTGAATTGAATATAATGAGCCTATCCTCTATCGCTTAGTTACTTTGCAGGTTGCCACTATTAAATACCAAATAATTCTTTTAGTATACTATTAGCTATTAACCGTGTGTCTTTCTACATCAGATAAGGTCCTAATTATTCATTTTTACACTAGAGTGCATATATTGGTAAATAACCAAATAATTTTGCACATTACTTGAGGATGTAACTAAGGAAGTGTTTGATAGAATCGTTTGGTTCATGTCATCTCGATATTATATCATGTTATTTAGATGTCATCTTTTGAGTGATGATTTTGTAATATTTTATAAGATTATCTACACATGTCATCAAATGATCATTTTCTCTAGGTGATATAGCATGACATTAAAATAACATTGAATCAAACTCTCCTAAGTGACCTTTTTGGGCATTTGTTTATTTAAGTCTTTCTTCATGATTAGCTTTACTTCGTCTCTATGTGGTGCTTCTTCAAGCAAGATTTACAAATTACTTGAGTCTGTAGCATTTGGGGTAGAAACTGCTTAATGCTTATTCTTAAAATTCAAGCAAAACGAGATTGGTTTTTAGTTCTATGAAAACATTATATCTGATGGAATACTGGTTCTGTGATGATTTGTGGATAGGAAGAAACTTTTGAAATGATTTTATTTTATTTTATTTGCAAAATAATTTCAGTTTTATATGTAATTACAATATATCTTATTTAGTCCAAAGTGAGCATAAATCGTATCTGGTATATACAACTTATACTTCATAACACTTTTGATAATAGAGATGTGTAAGTTGTATTTGTGATGAATCACTTATTTTGATTAAACATGGTTATTTAGAATCATATTATGAATTGTCATCATTTCTATAAAATATAGCCTTCCTGTGTAGATTATCTGACCGCATTATACTGTATGGTTTCTCTAGGAAACTGAAAGTGAAGATGAAGGCCTCGATGAAGGTGATGATGAAATCGAAGATGAACCTGAACAAGAGCCTGAGGCTTCTGTTCCTGATGAGCAAATCAAGAAGAAGCTTGTGCCCGCTCCTGCAGTATCGAAAGATACGGAGAGGCAACTCTCAAAGAAGGAGTTGAAGAAAAAAGAGTTAGAAGAACTTGATGCTCTTTTAGCAGAATTTGGAGTGTCCGGTAAAGATGATAAAAATTCTGGACAAGGTGAAAGTAATGGTATATTCCTCTTCTGGTCGGTTTGATGCTCCGTATTTTTATGTTGGGAGATTTACTCAATATATTATTCATGCAATTTCAAATTTTATAGCCTAATCTCCTTATCACTAAATTAAAAAAAGGTAAATTACTTATAGGTCTCTTAGATTTTAAGATTTTTGCACGCTAGTTTATGAGATTTGAATCATTGAACTTGGGTTCGTGGGGTTGGCATTTTATTGTCGTGTGGTCAGTTTGTCCTTTGTAATATTAAATTTATAAAATTTCTATTTTACCCTTTAGTTTTTTATTCACCTACAGCCATGGTCTCACAAATGAACTTAAAAGTCATTGGCAATGTCATTTTAGTAACTTTGCAAGAATGAAAAGATTTGTCACAAATTTAATAAATTCTATTAATTTGGACCAAATGTGTAATTGACTAAGATACCAAAAGAACTACACATTAACAATACATTAACCTTAGAGACTTAAATGTAACAATTCAAGGTTCACGAATCAGCATGTAAATACTCTAAAACCTTAGGGACCTATATGTAATTGCCCTTCAATAAAATCTAAAGAATTTGTTGCCTCAGTTAAATTACATTAGCATATTTAGGAAATTGGTTCATATATTTTACTTTTCACCAACCCGTTAATGAATCCTGCTTCTTCGTAACCGTAAGCCAAGCTCGCTCTCTTCTTTGCTATCACTTCCTCTTTTAGATGGAAAGAAGTGATATAATGAGAAAGTGGTAAAGGGTGAGTGTTTGAGAGGAGATAGGTTGTGTAGAGGGAGAGAAAAATTGGCTGAAAGATGCTCAAAGAAGAAAGATGCTGTATTAATCATGTGGCGGGATACTTGGCATCAAAATTTCTGAATGTTCATGTTACAAAAATTGGATTTTTATACAAGTCATGCAAATATTATTATATTACATCATACACTCTATGAAATATAATTGAATTGTTTGTTAACTTCCCCCCTTAAAAATTGAATTGTTTGTTAACTTCCCCCCTTAAATTTTTCCTGTCCTTAAGATGAGAAGAAACCTGAACAAGTGAAAGATGGCGACAACCCTTCAGCTCCAGCTGAGAGCAAGACTTCAAAGAAAAAGAAACTGAAGAAAGAAAAATCCTCCAAAGAGGCGAAGGATGCTGACGAAAATCTGGCAGCCAATGAAGAAGCCAATGGCTCCGACGGAGTCGATGTGAAAGAGAAGCTGAAGAAGGTGGCCTCATCGAAGAAGAAGAAATCGAGCAAAGAGATGGATGCTGCTTCAAAAGCAGCCGCATTCGAGGCGGCCGCTAGGAGCGCGAAATTGGCTGCTGCGAAGAAGAAGGAGAAGAATCATTACAATCAACAGCCGGTACGCTGAACTAATTTACTCTTTAGGCTTCTCAATCTCCTTTTTGTGTCCCTCAAAATTCATTTTGTTGGATGCAGAAATAAACATCATGATGTTTTGTGCATTGAAAGTTGTATTATTACTGCTTTGTTTAACGTTAATGTTTTGCAGGCTTTATGTATTACATTAATGTTTGTTTAAGCTGTTGGGGGGTATTCCATCTGATGATATCTGCAGTTTCTTTGAAGAATGGCCATAAATTTACATTTTTTTTAATGGAGTTGGCAATAGAATTGAATTTTGTGAAGTACTTGTTTTCTTGGAACAGAAATTTTTTGTTTCTGGTTGATTTTGGATCCACTTAATGGAAAATTCTTTTATTTTGAGTTAATATATATATATTAGGCTTGTGATATTTATTGAATTTGACTGTACATATCTTATTGTAGCTTTCATAAATGACTGTAAATTTTGAATCCAGTTAAGATTTTTATATATCGTAATAGTTACGAAAAAATGTTGATTTTGCTTATGCATCAATCTTGTTACTCAAGAAATTTTAGTTGATTTTAATATTTATAATATTATTTTATATTTTAATTTGCTATGTTGTGCATTTATAGAGTTTGTAGTAAGGGTAAACTACTTTATAGTTTTAATTAGGAATTTAAATAAAATTTTTTAAAAAATATGGATTAAAATGTAATTATACTTAAATTATTAGAACTTATAGTAATTTATTTTTTTAATAATATATTTTTACATAAATGTAAATAAATGCTTACCTTTTGTGCATTTTAACTGTTGCAAAGGAAAATGAAATAACTAGTAGATGATTGAAGTATGCTTTGAGGATATTTAAAGTTCATTTAGAATAGGAAAAAAATTATTTTAATATTATGATGTAAAATAAATAAAATAAAATTAATTTTTAATATTTAAATTTATATATGATGTGAAATAAATATGAAATATTATTAAAAGTATTTTAAGGAGAGTTTTGGAATTTTTAAAGTTCTAATCAAATGAGGTTTTAGGCCTATTTGATATTTGAAAAATGAATTCTTTCAAAGTTGCCTACAGGAGAAATAAAATTAAACTACAGCTTATGTCTAAATATAATAAAATATTTATATTATTAGTACAATTAAATATAATCATAAAAAGTTCTCTCTCTTTAATTTGTAAATAAAGAAAACATCTCAGACTTCCATTATGTCACATGAAGGTACTGTAGGGAAGGTTGAAATATTAATTAAATTTTTAAATCATGATAGATGAAATAATCATGTGTGTTAACATGTAATAAATATTTAGTAATTATGTAAAAATAAGAGAAAGTAATATTTAGTAATTATTTAAAGTAATATTTAGTCGGATAAGTTTCATCTATCTCTGTTATTATTTTAATTAAAGTTATGTAATATAATTTATTTAAATTATTTTTTATAAATTTTATGATTCTGATGCATGCTAGAAGTAGAAGGGTTATGATTTTAAGCAGATTTATAAAAATAATTATATATCATTTGAGTTTTTTTTGGTCTAAAATATTTTTCACATTTATCTTTTTGATAAATTTTATTAATTTTGATCATTAAATTATTTTTAAAAAATTTAATATATATATATATATATTTAAATATTAAAAAATATTATTTTAGATTAAAATATAGAGAAAAAATATAAATTAAAGTTGAAAATATTTTCAAAATTAATAGAATTCTTTAAAAAAATATTTGCGTGGAAAATATTTTTATATAAAAAAACGCAAATAAATATTTTTAATTTCGTCAATTTGCGTAAAATTTGGGCCACAAATCGAGCCGATTTGTAAATCAACGGCCAAAATTTAGGCAGGCCTCGCTCGTCTGGAACTCAGATCGTTCTCTAACGCAATGCAATCCCTAAACCTAAACCTCTCTCACTCAGCCTCCTCGTTCCCCGTTCTTCTTCCGCTCTCGCTCTCTCGCCTCTCGGCATCGCCATCCTTGCACGAACTGCGCCGTCGCTGTTCCCGCATCTGGATCCCGCGAGCCACCGTTGTCCGTCGTCCGGCGCAGCTTCCCGCACTCCGCCCCTGCACCGGCGCGCTTCGACGAGCAGGGCTGATCCCGGGTGGTAAGGTACAAATTCCTGCAAAGCATGAGAATTTGAATCCAGTGACTAGACTCTATTCGGTTAGGAATCTGAAATTTTCTTGCTAATGTAAAAATTCCTGCAAATTGATTAATTCCTGCTACTCGGTTTCGGTAGGATCCCCGTTTGAAATTGCTCGGCAAATGTGATTTTGTAATTTTGACTGTGTTTTAACTACTATTGGTCACAATCAAATTGTGAGATGCTTAAATCGAAAATCAAATAGTGGTTATATGCGTAATCCATTCTCAACCAGCGAGCTCACTGTAACGTTCGTTATGCAAGGTTCACACAGCTAATGCCATCTAGGCAACTCATGTTTGTATAGTTACACAAAGCATCTTTACAGTTGGTTTCTTGTAATTCAAAGAGCAGCTTTACAGTTCGTTTTATGTCATGAAGCAGTTGTATAGAATGGAAAGACAGAGAGATGCATGGATATATAGACATGTCTTTTTTTTTAATGGACATAAACACATGTTTTTGTATATGTATAAATACACAAATACACATGCTCATATAGATATACACCCACAGATACTCATATTAAAATACATATGTCGATACATACTCATACATTCGTATATATACATATATAAAAACATTTATTTATTCATATAAATATGTAAATACATACATGTGAACATGAATGCATATGTTCAGTACATATATTAATATGTAAGCACATATGTATATACGTAACTGTATATATGCATACATATATAAGTACAAATAAATACTCATGTAGTTACACTTGATTATTCATGTATACATATGTGTAGATAACATATGTGAGTATGCCCATGTATGAGTATTTATATATACATCTATAAATATGTGTACACATACACATACACATACACATACACATATATTTATTCATATGTATTACAACATAAATATGCATGCGCATATTTAGATGCATGCCCATGTACATAAATACGTTTGCATACATGATGGTATGTGTACATATTTATGTATGCATGTTTGTGCCTGTATATGTATGTAAAATACTTATGAATGTATCCGATGGCGATTTACGCAGCCTCTGTGGTTGGCAAGAGAATCTAATCAAGAAAATGGCCAGCGGTGAGGGGAATTTTGGCGGCGGAGGCGGGTTCAGGTCTCGCCTAGATCACTTCCTCTATAGTGGTGATAAAAAGCATGTCTTTGTCGGCATCGCAATCATCTCAGTCGTCTTCGGTGCCCCCTGGATCTTCATGAATCGAGGTTGTTACTCTTTTCTCACTCTTTTTGTGATTCTTGTGTTACAAAATTATATGGAACTGTACTCGTGCTCTATGCACTATGATAGGTGCTTTCAAAGGATTCTAATAGGGCTTGGCTGCTTTTCAATGCTGAAAGCTTGGTATTCTTGTTTCTTTCAGTTTAGGGATTAAAATCTATTGATGGTGTAAGAATTTGGTTTGTTAATCTTGTCATTGCACTCTTAGGTTTTGGATTTTGTAATGTGCCGCTCTTTTTTTAGAAGCTTGTTCGCAAAAGATTTTTATTAGGGTATTCCAAATGGCTTTGCCAATCAGTGATTACTGAGAAATCTTTCATTTGTTAATGTTTTTTTTTTCAATTTTTAAATGCTATATTACCTTGTATTTGCTCTAGGTTTTAAAGATTCTCTTGTTATCTGCTACGTGCTTTAAGCAAGTTTACTTACTCAAAATGTAGAAGAATATGCGCTTCTTTCACTGTTAGCCCAAGCTCATGTTCCTTCAATTTCCCTGAAATGAAATTGAAGGAATTCAGGCTTTCATGATAAGGTTCAGTATGGCATGTTTGATGAAGAAAATGTGTCAATTGACAGAATGGTTTTAATTGAATTAAAAAGTGTTTTGGTTAATATTATTAATAAACCAGAAACATTTTATCTTTTCCATTTATGGATTGTTTGGTTAAGTGTTATTGTGATGCTATATCATACTATTTAGAGAAAATAATTATTTGGTTTGATATATTTAGATGACATTGTAAAAAGTTATAAAATTGCTCCTTTAAAGTATCATCTAGTTGTTTTCTAAAATCGGGCGACTTCTAGCCGTCACCTCCCTATGCGTTGATTAGCATGGCATAGAAATAGGGGAAATTGGAGTGATTGAGGCGAGGATTCAGCTAATTTATCTAAGAGATTTCAAGTACATAATGAGAGCTAGCAATAAAATATCTAACTTTGGAGAACTTATTTTCATCCCTTAACTTATAAATAACTCTAATTTTGACATATTTGCATATGGTTTTCTTTGTTAATCTTTCACAGGTGCGAAGCATCAGTCTCATCAGGATTACATGGATAAAGCTGATAAAGCTAGGAGGGAAAGGCTCTCTTCTGGCCAGCCATCACTGAAATAGTCCAAGTGATTTTCAAGGTTAGTCAGACTTTTGTTGTGGTTAATGGAACCTTCTGCACCTCCTGTTTTACCCAATAGTTGTAGATTTAACTGTTAAAAAAAAAATGCAGCTGGAATTGGCTGCAACTTAGGCATTTCTCTTTAGATGATCTATTTTTTTTAAATAATAATTTTGTTCTCATAGTAGAGCTTAGGAGATGTTCAATCTTTAGACCTGTTTAAGCAGAGGAAGAAGACAGTACTCATCATAGGCTTTCTTGAGAAGCTGTACTTGTTCGAATGTCATCTACGAGAGAAATTATGTTCGCGCAATGTAACGTGTTTGAATGTTTGGAGGCCACTCATAATGCGGCACGTAGGTACAGGGGGAGAAGTTATTGGGTTCGGACGGCGCACCGTCCGGAACCCAATCAGAGGGCGCCACGTGTGCCATACAGCCGGGTCCGGGCACACGTGGCGCCCTCTGATTGGGCGTCTGAACGGTGCGCGCGGCGCACCCAATAATTTTTCGTACAGGGGACACAGCTCCAAAAGAGTGAGAATTGCGTTAATTGTGAGTACGCATAAATATTTTTTGCTGCATATTGCATTTTTTGCTATGTATAAGTAAGATACTACCGTAGAATGGCCAACTCTGTGTACATAGCAGTACGATGCTTATACTTAGGAGTGAGAATGATCCAAGACAGGCACAACTCAAGCTTGGCCTATTGATCTATAGATCAATTTGAGCTCAAATCGATTTCATGTTCAAGTTGGCTTGACTCGACTAGTATTTAATTTTAAGCTGACTTGGCTTTGCTAGCATTCAATTTCAAACTTGCTTGAACCTTAATCAAACTAAGCTCGAATCTCTCTTGAAAAAAATTAAATAGTCTTTATTGTATTTTAAATATGAATCCATTGTGCTCATCGACATGATTAACACATACTCTAACCATTATGTTATATATTTTATTTTTAATCGTTATAAATAACTATAGGGTAAATATCATTTAAGTCTATGAGATTTTGGAGTAATATTAAGTTGGTTTATGATTTAAAATACTTTTCAATGAGGTCCTTAGGTGCATATTTAGGTTTCAATTAGATCTTTTTTACTTAATTTATAATTTTATTTTTAAATAAAATTAAATATATAAATATAAAATTACTAAAGTAAGTGTTGGCCCTATGCACGCAAGCCGCTGTGCTCGGGCTCGTAGGGCCGAGGTAGGAGAGACGCAATGGCCCTCATGCGCATGTCCGTTGTGCCGCTTCGGTGTCGGCCTGCGCCCATTGAGGTGACATGTAGGGCCAGTGTGCCACTTCCACACCATCCCGCTTGCGGTGGTTTGTGCGCGGGTAGCACCACCGCTGTTGTTGCCTGAGGTAGGAGAGTGATGATATTTTTGTTCTTTTATATTTAATTTAAATATATATTTTATTTAAAATATGAAAAAATATATATTAAATAAGAAAGATCTAATTGAAATTTAAACGTCAACTTTAAGGACTTCATTAAAAGTTTTTTTGAAGTTATGAGATATTATCTTAAAATCTCAGGGATATTGATGATAAGTAAATTGCATTTGGGCTCTTCAGGTTGGAATGACATTGCATATTGATTCCAAATTTTTAGAAGTCTTAATTTGGGTTAATAAGGTTGTAAAAATGCTGTCGTTTGATCTTAATTAAAAAATAATTATTAATTTTTTATTATTATATTGCAAAATTTTTTACAATCATTAATTTTTTTGAATTATTAATATTTATATTTTCTTAGTTTTATTTTTTTAGAGCAAGAAAGTAAAAGGGTGTAGTTAAATTTTAAATTTTTATTAAATTTTTTAAATGAGTTAAAATAGTGGGTATAATGGTCCTTTAATTTACTTTTTTCTATCAAGAAAAGCTTGTGAAAAAGGAGAGATTTTAAAAGAGGGATTAAAATTATAGTATTTTTACAACTTCATGATCAAAATCGAGATTTTTCAAATGTTGAGATCAATTTACAATTCCCTTTGGAGCTTGGATGCAATTTACCCTTTATTTTATATTTAAAAATAATATTCGAGTTAAGATCAGATCTGTATTGATCTGATCTAATGATAACTTAAACTCAATAAAATTACTAGTTGTAAATATGTTGTGACTTCGCTTGATGAACTTAATTAGACTTGATTTAAGTTAGATATTAATCTGAACATCAAGTGATTATCGATCTTTAGACTAATTTGCAAACTCGCACCTCGACGTATATATAACAATGTAATGTATGTAATTTTATTATGAAATATATATATGTATATATATATATATATATATATATATTTATACATAATGCTATTTGCAGGTAACATTATTTTTCACTTTCCTCTAGTCGCTAGGTCTACATGCTTGTGTGCTATGCTACGAGCTACTCGCAAAAGTACTACTGGTTGTGTTATTCAAGCTCAATAATTTCTCCATTTATCTAATTATTTTAGTTTGGTTCTTTTTCCTTCATTTTTATTTTATTTAAGTTTTTTAGTTTTTATAAAATTTAATTTATAAACATAAAATATGTTTATCACTCGCTATTTTTTTTATTTTCATTTAATTTATAAACATAAAATTCTTCTATGTATTTTTCTTCCTTTTTCTCGGGTTGAGGTGAGAATGATTCAAGCTCAAGTTGAGTTAAACATTATTTAAAATTAGCACGTTTGTTAATTTAGGTAAATTTTTTTTATTAAAAATTTTTTATTATCTTTTTGAGTTTTTTAAATTTATTGTGTTTTACTAATTTGGTTGGTCCGATGATTGACCCATTCGATTTTAGAATGAGCTAGAATTTAATCCGATTTGTTTGACTTTGGCAAGATTAGGCTCAGTTTGTCGAGAAATTGTAAAATTTTCTCCTTAGAAGTTTTGGTTAGTTTGCTTCAACTAACATGTAATTATAATTATTTTCACAAAGAAACATGATAAATAATTATTTTATATGGTATAATTAAATAAAATCAATATCTATAATATGTATCTAAATGTAATAAATATTTCTAAATTTAATAATTATGTGCATAATGCTACGAGCATAAATATAAACTTGCAATAAAATTTTAATATTGGGTCCTAATTAAGGTTCATTTTCATTTTTTTCTCTAAAAATCATGTCATATGCCGAGTTTTTCTCGAATATTGATAATTGCTCAAAGTGACATTAGTTACAGCTAGATTTGATTTTGTTAGTGTTACAGGTAGAATTTAGATCTGATTATTATTTTTCTCTTAAGTATAATATACTTTATTTTAAATTTTATAAAATTATGTGTAATATTAGGGTATGTGATTTGTGAACATGACTAGCTTAAAATTGAAATGCTAATTATTATAATTTGAATGTTTTTAAATTTTTAAAGGGCTTGAATTAATTTGATTAAAACTTAAGTCACTTTTTAATAAAAAAAATTATAGTCAGTTTGAAATTGTGTGCTTACAATTAGGACAACCATCAGAGCTAGAGTCATTTTGTAATTTTTTTTTATTTAGAATTGATTTATAAATTAATGAATGTGTTTTTAGTTGCGTTTAGAATTAAAATAATTTATTTACTATAAATATTTTAAATGATAATAAAAAATTAATTTTAGCATATTTTATAGTACTTATGATATATAAAATATATTTTATTTTACATGTTATATTATTTTTAATAAATTTATTAACTTTACTTCACACTATACATAATTTTTAATATAATTAATTTATGTTATTTCCTAATATATACATATTTTAAGTTAAGCTTATAATTTTCATAGCTTGATCAAATTAGTCTTTTTACTAAGAAAAATATCGAGTGCAGCAGGTGAACCACATAATTTTTTTTTAATAGTAGAACCACATAAGTTGTTTGCTTGCGAATGGTGCTACAATACGCAGCTCCTGTGAGCACCATAATAGGCGTTGTTTGATGGAGAAATGGACAGAGTGAAAAACGAATGGATAATCTAATTGGCTTTACTGGATTATCTAATCTCATAACAGATTGTACGATTGGCATGATTGGGTAGTCTGATATACTCTATTAGACGGTTTAATCTACTCTACTTGGTCTCAAATTATACTATTTTTTTGAGTACTTATTATTAATATTTGTGTATTTACTTATACGTTAGGCTAGCTTGGATCATCTGGCTAAACCAACAGGATGATTTGACCATCTTTCGCTTTATTTGGTCAAGGCTACTTGAAGGCGGTTTGTTGTGTGGTTGGACGGTCCCGGCTAGGGGTGGCAAAATGGGTCGGCAGGTCGGGTTGAACCCAAATCTGACCCGACCCCAATAGCTTCAACTTGAACCTGACTCATTTATTAAATGGATCAAAATTTATGACTCGAACCCGACTCAATTAATAAATGGATCGGGTCGGCGGATCGACTTGACATGTTTATAATTTTTTTTTGATAAATACCCAACCCGAATATTTATTCGACCCAATTATTATTAACTCAAATCTAATTTAATTAATAAATAGATTAAAATTTGTGACTCATATCCGAAATTTACTGATCGAGTTTAAGTCAGATTCAAGGATCAGGTATTCAGGTCATATATTGCCGCCCCTAGTCCCGGCCTCCTTGTTTTCCCTCTTTTTCTGCCGCTCTCGCCTCTCGTGATCGCGATCTTCGCTGGTTCGCGGTAACTGTACCCTCTTCCGTCTCGACCGCCGCCGCCGCCGCCCCGTGACACCTCGCATCGACGGGTCGGGCCGCCTCAGCTCTGCATTCGTCGACGCGGCTAGTATTGCGTGAACGCGCCGTCGCTGTTCCCGCACCTAGAGTATACTCGGATCCGAATCTGAAAATTTCTTGCTAAGGTACAAACTCCTGTAAATTGATGAACTCTTCTACTAGGTTTCCATAGGATCAGCGTCTGAAATTGCTTCACAAATGTGATTTTGTTATTTTGAGTGTAATTTAATTACTATTGATCACAATCAAGTTGTGATATCTGATCCAATTTGACTTGAAATAACAATTTTTAAGCTATCATAAATTAAATTTCAAAAATTCTCTGTTCGGCCAAGAATAATCTGCTAAAAACAAATTGCTGATTTTTGATTCTATTTGTCCCACGTTACATATGCTCTGGGCAGTGCCCTTCTCTCTATGAAGAGGAAAAAAAAAGAAGAAATTCCATATTTGTGATAGTAGAAAGCTCGATGTAGATGTGCACAAGACCAGATAATAGTTAGAGACACCGATTAGGGGAGGTCAATGTTCGGATCTCATTTCATTTTTGCAGTGGGAGTGGTCTCATGCTAAACAAAATTGCAGAAATGTGTAAAGAGTCATAAACAAGATCCGTACATCTTAAATTATGACAATCAAAGTGTCATTCATCTTACAAAGAATATGAGTTTATATCTTCCAATTTGACAGTAAGGATGTCATTATCTAGCAAAGAATATGAGTTCTCATTCGAAGTCGAAGTACATTGATATATGGTAATTCTAGATAAGTGATGTGCTTGGAAGAGAGGCCTTGATGCTACATAAGTTCCATACTAATGATCATGATGATGAAACTAACAACAAAAGCCAAACACGACATCTACAAGGGTATAGCTGGCTTGGAGCTCCTCTAATATGTTGGGAGAGAGGTTAGGGCCTGTTTGATTGACCGCTTCAAGCGGTTTCAACCGTGACGAAGCCGATTTAATAAAATTAATTAGCTAAACAATTCTTATTCATCCCATAAATCTGAGTCCGTTTTAGAAGCGTGAAACGACTTCTAGGCCACGAAGCTGAAACCACCGAAAATGTGGTTTCAGACTCCCGATCGCTTCTTCTTTTTTCCCGGATTTTCAAAAAAGCATATCTGGGGATAAATTTGGTATTTTTCTCAAGGCTAAAATTAAGGAATAATTAAATTTGATAAATTCAAAATTTGAAGAATAATAACAAATTATTTTTTGACTCATAACTATATCCCTTAAATATCTCAAATTTTGATATATGTTCTTATGAGAATTTTAAATTAATAAATATTCAAATAAATTATGAAATTTTGAATAAATATTTTTTTTATTTACTTTTATTATAAATTTATTTATTTTTATTATTTTTGAGATTTTATTATGAGATGAAGTGATTTTTAAATTAATATTTATCCAAACAAAAATAAATTAAAGTAAATATAAAACTAGTTTCAAGCTACTTTTTATTCAAATAGAATTTAAGTTTGAAACTGCTTCACTTATCTGAAACCGCTTCAAACTTTGAATCCGATTCTATTTATTTTGAACCTGAATCCACTGTCAAACTAGCCTTTAGGGTTTTGATGTGGTTAGTCATGACCCACAAAGACATCATTGCTACCATTCCCACTCCCGAACATAGATACTCTATATATATTTATGTGTTAAGATAGCAGGTGTTGGTTATTTTTATTTGTTTGGTAAAGTTTATGTATGGGAGGCTATCTTGTATTATATATTTGTGTTTGGGGTTATATATTATGTGTATATTGAGTTATAAATATTGTATATATGGAGATGTTAATGGGGTGAAATTAGCTACTAGGCAGATAGACAACCAGATAGTTTACCTTCAACCGTACTCACGGGATAGAAACTTTAAAATTTCAGCCGGATAGACAATCGGATTGTCCTCTTGCAACCGGACAGACAATCGAATTGTCCTTCTGCAACCGGACAATCAACCGAACTTCCCGCCTCTCAGATCGGAGTATCCTCCTTTCATATGTGGTAGCAAATTAAAGCAAGCAAAACTGTCCTCGTTCAGGGCCGGACTGTCAGCTTTGGCAGTTTTCTGCATTTTTTAAGTTTTCAAATTTGAATCCTCCCACTTCTTGGATGATTGAGGGAGGTTTTAACTAACTTTTAGAAAGGGAAAACACCTTTATTTGAGAGATGGGACGTCCATTTGATAGGAAAAGATGCTTTTGATGAATTTTTACAAGTATTGAAGTCTACTTTTCACTAGAGGTGCGAGTGACAGTTGAAGAATCAGGTGAGTTCTAGGCGATTTTCAGAGTGAAGCAAGTGGCCGAGGCTTCGAGGAGGCAGAGATGTTGTTCTCCTCATATTCTAAATATGGTTGGAAGCACCTTATGTTTAGATCCTTTCTTTTGGTAGGATTTCCTTAGTAATTATTGTAATTTTCATTTCCTTCTCCACTTTGTTCTAACCGGTACATTAAATATTTTGTTGTTGTTCTTATGTAACTATGAATTTGTAAGCGTTAAACTTGTTATTTTCTTGATTTATAAGTGTTCTTTACTTTGAAGTTGTAAGATTCTGTTAGATCTTTATAACATGTCATGATTTTCTTTATACTTTTCATGTTCTAGTATGATATATTCTATCTTTTGTTTGGTGTAATTTATGTGAGTTAATTTGAATATATGCAATATTTACCTTGAAACCCATAAAATCATATATTGGCATGATACATGGCATGTAACTTAGGGGAACCTAGATAGAATTCTAATGCAGATGATATATTCCCTAGTTTTCCTTTCCTTTAAATTTTAGTTTAATTGCTTAGATTTTCTTTTTAATTGAATTAGATCTCTAAAAGAGCTAATTCTCTAGTGAAAATAAGATAATTGACATTTAGATCTTTATACTTTGATGGCTACTTTAAAATTCTATCATTGACCGTCATCAAGTTTCCCTTTATTATAATGATGAAGTGCTGCTAGTTGAAGAATTTCTTCGGCATGATGATCCTTGAAGAGAGTTGGAGAAGTTATTTGTTGGAGTTCTTTGATGAGGTATTCCTCGAAGAGCTACTTGAGAAGAATGCTTCCCAAAGAGTTGCTTGAGGTTTTCCTTGGAGTTCTTTGGGAAGGTGGTCCTCAAAGAGAGTCTTCTAGAAGGTGGTCCTTCAAGAGTGTTTATAGGAGTGTTATTCATTGAATAGGTTCTTCCACAAGATTATTCTTTGAAGGGTTATTCAAGAAGGTTGTTCCTTGAAAAGCTATTTGAGAAGGTGTTCCTCGAAGACCTGTTCGAAAAGATATTCCTCAAAGGAGGCGTTGAGAAGGTGTTATGATATATTTGTTTTGTATGAGGATATTCAACTGTCACCATTAGGGTTCCTTATTTTGTCTTTAAATAGCACTGTTAGTGCGCCACTACAAAGCATCCACATATGTATTATTGCTAATTTAGACTGCTTGGAAGCTTGGGTTTGTAGAGAGCCATGCGGCATTTAGTCTCTGAGTTCTTATGTGATACGAGAGGTGCCATTCTTTCTATCAACAAAAGGAAGAAACATTCATCCATAGACTTATTAGAAAAGAGTTCAAATAGTCCCACTTTGAGATATGTCTTGTATTCAACTTGCTTGTACTGAAGAACTTTAAATTGTAATCCTCCATTGTTTTTGGGGAAGCCAAGAGTTGTGCTTCCAATTATAGTGAAGCTGATTACCTGATGTAGACATTTGTAGGTTTGCTTCCTTATTTTTTAGGATTGTCACATCAAATTTATGCATCGCTTTCTCTTTTTTTTTCTCTAGTTTTGTTTCTTCCATCTTACATGGGAACGGGGAGAAGCTTTCCGCTTCTACTTCTCTTGAGATTGTTGACGTCTCACTAGTGCCTTACTGGTGGGGATTTGACGCCATCAGACTGTTAGTTTAACTATCCTCAGCTTTCGATATCTCACCGCGTGGCATTAATTTGAATGGAGGATTGATGTCAGATGATTTGACAGCATGCGTGATTGGTGGCTGATTAGGTGATTTGATAGCATACGTGATTAGTGGCTGATAAATGAATTGAAAATTATTTTATTAGTTTGAATGAGAATATTTTAAATTTTGAGTTGTTTCATTTATTTGTATTTTTAGATATTCACATTCGGGTTGTAATTTCTTTTTATTTTCGTATTTACTTTTACAATTTCTGCGTCTCCTTTCGTTCGCGACGCCGCGCTGTCCCCCGTGCGCGACGTCCACGCGTGGCACCGCCAGCTCGGCCCGTCTTCGCCGCCGGCCGGCAAGCTCGCCGGCCACCGTGGATCACCTCCGCATCGCCGCTTGCCCGAGTAGGCTGACGATCTGTTAGTTCGCCTTCATCCCGCGCCGGCCGGATCTCCCGCTCCTGTCCGCCCCCACCTCTGGACGGCTCACCACTGGTGGCAAACGCAGGCGAACTCACCCCCTGCTCCGGCTGCTCTTTGCGCCCGTTCGCGGAAGCTTGTCTCCGCCTCAGCCCCCGCGTCCGCCTACTGCCGCGGCTGCGTCGACCGCGTCGCGCTCACTGACGAGGTCGCGGTCTACCGGCGACTCCGCTACGTCGATCCAGCCCTGCCTCACCTGCGACAGCCTACGACACAGCTCATGCTCGCCCCGATCACAACACCCCGCCGATCGTGTTGTCAGCTGAGTACTTCCCCTCTGCCTGAGTCTCACTGTGCTGCCGCCCGCATCAGTGGCTGACGACTGCCTCCAGTTCTTCTGCTCCCTACTTCTGCTGCCTCGCTAGTACTCTTTGCTTGTGCTGACCCGTCAAGTCGGTTGCTACGATTTATCTTTGAGGTTTGACTTCTTTTTTTTTTGAGGTAAATCTGACATTTTACTGAAAATCTTGAATATCTTGCGAACACTAGTGATGATGACGGTTATTGGGACTGCTTGATTCTCTCACCTGAGAGACCTAATTCATTGTTGTGTGCTTAAATTATTGTTGGATAATATTTTATTGTAAGGATACCCTTTTCTGCGTACCTTAGCTCTGACTTATTGAAATGAAGTTAGCTAAAATCTTTTGTTAAATTAACTAAATATTATTTGAATTTGTTCTAAATATTTAAAATCGATTTACTTCCCGAATTTGTAATTTTTTAATTATTATATAATCATCGACAACAAATATTCCTGAGTAATATTATGATCATCTGTTAAATTTAGTTACTGATCTCTAATTAGGAACATTACGCATATTATCCCGCATCACTTACTACCAGAGAACCAGGTGAGTGACAATAATACAAAGGTGATTTTAATCCCACTTACAGTCTCCCATCCATGAACCAGTAGGACCTGCAGATTTTCTTTTGATAGTTCTCTTTAATGTTCATTTTGTAGATTGTTTAGTGACTTCCAGAATATTTATTGTTATTGCTCGTTTTCTAAATCTTCTCTATGTCATTAAACATATGTTCAGTCAGAAAGAAGCAAAATTTTTTGCTCAGGCAGGAATTTGCGTACTGGACATTCCAATTGAAATTGAGGATGCCATTGTGCTAATGTTTTGTGAAACAAATTTTTTTTGGCAGTTTAGAATGGTTTTAGCTACACATGATTGAGAAGAATCTAGATTTGTGTGGATCAGCATTGTGGACATGATTAAAATGGCTAATTTTTGCTGAAATTTTGGAGCTAACAAATCCCGTCATTGTGGACTGGCTTCAAACTGTCATTGGAAGGTACATTGCAGAACATTGTGTGGGCTAGGTTCTAGGTGTGAGTAGCTTTAAGCGTTGAGATGGGAACATGGTGAGGCAGTGGAGTGCTACCTAGCTAGTTGTCTTGGTTATTTTAGGAAGAACATTGTTTTAGTTGGAATTTGAATTTATTATACTTGCCAACATTCCTATAACAGTTGATCTTTCTAGATTTAGTTTCAGTATTCAGGTAATTATTTTTCAAATGGATTTAACTATACCTTTATGTTTTTTTGCTGGGTAGTTTTCTTGTTGGTGCGTTTGGCTTCATTTATCACCATTGACCTTGTTAACAAATATTTCTGTCTTGATGTTTAGTTACCTATTTTTAGACAACATGCATTCTTTCAAGCCCTTGGCCCCTTGTATACTATTGTCCTTTAATAATATTAGCTTTAAACTGAAAATATTACTGTAATTCTTTGATCTTTGCCTTGTGATATCAGCTTTTATCTTGAATACATGTTAGCCTTTGGAGATAGTACAATAAATTCTGCATCCATGCTCTGTCACTTAAGTCGTAGCCAATAAGGTGTATTTCGAACTTTTTTCCCTTGTGCCTGTAATTGCAAAATGCAGCTCAAGTGTGACTTTCCTTTCTTTCTCTTTCTCTCCTTATTTTCTATCTTCCATCAAAACTGCAAATGTTGATCCCTAACATGTCATCCTGTTGCTATCGTAGTACAAAAACTTGTGCCCAACTTCACTTTCAACATTCTCAACAGCAGCCTGTTGTGATGGACATTAAGATAGCATGTGATTTGTACACGTATATTGCTTCTCAAATTTACACCTGGACTAGAAATAGCTAATAATATCTGGATTTATTTTTAACAGAGCCATAGAGATGAGGAAACCCAAAATGACAGCTTTATCTGTTGAGGGGGATACATCTGCTCATGACAAGTTTAAGGAGATTTTGGATGAGGTTTTTATTGGATCTACCTAGACCCATTTTTTTTCCTTATGTTAATTCTCTGCTCCTGAAATTCTAGTTTTGAGTTTTAGGAGGAGTTGGAGAGAGAGCTTGCTGATATCCCATTCGAGGAGTTGCAAAAGGCGCGTGCTGATGGTTCACATTCTGTCCATTTCAGGCATGTACGAAAGGATCTAAAACTTGGTCGGGCTAATAAGAACAGGTCTTCACCACACTTGAACTTTGGGTGGCTTGTTATAATCTTTCTGTCACTCAGCGGTAGGTGATGTTGATGTATTATTGTTGTACTGGATATTTAATTTCTAAAGGCCAATGGAGATAAGCAGTGCGGTTCGAGTTGGAAGATTTAGAGAAGTTATCCAAGCTCCAAAAAAGGTGGATTGCTTTAGCTTATTTTTGACCTTTAACATGTTTAACATAATTATGCATGTTACTCATTTTTTTGCTCATCTTTTTTTATTTTTTATTCACTCTCTAGAAAGCATTCTGCTTGTGCGCATTCTTAGAGTGAACTCATCTTCTGTTCTTTTTAACCTTGTAAACATGCTGCTTAAATCTCTCTGCATTGTATTATTCCCTAATCATTTTAAAAAGTTTTTTAAATCTTTGGTTCCAAAAATACACCCTTTCTTTTTTTCATTATGGTCTGAACATATGTTGTTGAAACGTTTCCTATACCTTAAAAGTGATTCTAGCAAATATCTAGCTTAGAAGTCCTCTGAGGGTAATTGTCTAATGACATCAAGGTTAATGTCTTGTTAGCAATTAAAAGAGGCAGATCATGGTTACAAGACAAAATGCCTGGGATTTGTGCAGAAGAGGGAGAAAACCGGTTTCATGCATTATATAGAAGGCTGATGCTCTGTAGTTTGTTGAATTTATTGACAAATAGAAATTTTTGTATTTTACTTCCTCAAGTTAATTTATTGATGTCTGCTGTTATTTTCATTAACTTGTTTGAAAACAAGGACACGTTCTCTATTATTGGAATGAGCTTGTGTTGTACGTGCATGATGATTGTACATTTCAGATTAACATTAGAGTACGAAAAGTAGACAATGTATGATAGTTAAAGGAACATGTCTAATGAAGTTTGTGGGCACTAACATGATACCTATTCAAGTGTGAATGCATACATTTGAGATTGATGCAAGGTACCTTATGGCATTCTTTAGCAAGATACTTAAATCTGGGACTGCAATCAGGTTGGGATCAGATCCAGGACAACCTGTTTCAGTTCCAATCAGAGGGATATTCAGGTCAGGTGTTAAACTTAGATTTGATTAGCTTGTTCTAGACATGGATCAGAACTTGGATCAGCTTTGGATCTTGACCTGAATAAAGTACTTCCATTTTTCATACTTGAAACTCATCATTTCAAGTTAGTAAAGTTAATCATAGATGATTTACATTACTAAACTTTAATAGTGAATAAACCACAACTTTTGCTTATTAGTTTCATTACCAATGCGGATTATGTATGGATAGTATGCATAGCATTGTGTTCAGTCTGAATAGGATTAGATTGAGGTTTTCCAGTATATGGACCTAAAAATCTGAAAAGATCTGGTTTTAGAAGTTATGGTACGTCTTATACTTGCCAAATTTCTTATAGATTGAAGTTGTCACTATAGGCGTCAACTTCAAATAAGTATCCAATACCTGTGCATGCAGTACAGGCTAATCAAATTTTTGAAAACCATAAATGGTAGTCATCTATTTACTTAGCATGTTTATCAGAATGCGATATTATGTTTTGTGGTGTAAGAAAGGGAGGGTTCATAACAGTATTCTAGGTTTTCTCGGGATATTTGGTTTCTTTATTTTACTTGGTTAAGCCTACAAGTAGTGAATTTTCAGTTGAAGCAACTTATTTGAAATTACCTCCTGAATTTTACTTCTTTAATGCTTCCCTCTCAATGTGAAATATAAAATGAGAATACATTTATAATATGCTTCCTAAGTATTTTTCTAATTTCAGGTTGTTAGAGACCCACGATTTGAATCTCTATCTGGAAAGCTTGACTCAGAAGGGTATAGCTCTTGGAAATTCCCTTACCACCTTTAACAAAGTTAAATTTCAATTTTTGATTTGATGTGACATGATATTCATTTGTTGATGTGATATTCATTTTTTGTAGCACTCCTACAATATTTTTTTTTGTAGCACACATACACTACGCTTTCCCTTTTTTTTCCAAGATTCCAAATTTCCAACTTAATTGTAATAATTTTACAGGATTCTAAGTTCTAAGGTTTTGTTCTTTTGGGATCGTCATTAGCTAATGTAAGGTTTTATCACATTTGCAGCTAAGCAAAGGAATGTATCATTGCATTATAGCCATTGGTAAATATAGTAGTTTATAATTCGGGGGAGCCAATGATTGGTTAGCATTTTGTAGTAATAGTAGTCAAAATGTACTTGTTCTTCTGGGAGAAATACATAAGTACCACCAAACAGAATTTTACTTGTCACATGCCTGAATATTTATATTTATATTATTCAACTAAAAATTTAATTAGCAACTATCTGTCTCGAAAATTAACCAACGTAGCTTTTTTCCTTTTTTATTTTACACTTATCAATTTATTTCTATGTCTAGATGATCAAAAATAAAATATATATTTTCGTAAAAGTCGTTAAGGTGTATGTAAGAAATGATCATCATACTACATTTAGTGTCCTTAATATGCTACAGTACTAAGGGAGGTTCTTTGGTGGGCATTAGAGGAAGTAAGCTGAGTTCATAAAATGTATAAATGTGACTAAATACATTTATGATAGAGTAGTTACAAGTGTGAGGATTGCTGGCAGCAATTGGAATGAGCTTTCTATTATGATTGGACCACGCCAAGGTTTCATTTGCGTTCTTTTCACTTTCATATAAGATAAACTGATTTAAAGTAAGATATTGTGATGCAAGCTTTTTGCCAGTGACATAGTTTTGATTTATCAAACTGATTAAATTAGAAGTTGGAAACTTGGAAGTGCTCCAAAGGAATAAAGGATTTAAATTGAGTGGAAGACAAAATACATGCACCATATGTTTGGAGATCTTGAGCAAAGAAATGGCAATATTTTGTCACTAGATGAGGCAATCCCATCATGATGGAATTTTTCTATTGTCTAGAGTAGTGGGAGTATGTAGGAGAATGTTTATCACGGAATCAAGGAGGGATTCTAAAGATAAAGAAGTCCAATGAAGTTTCGTGTAATAGAAAATTTATCTATTCGGTTGAAGAGAAAGTTTTGTAAGGCTGCTATCTGATAAACTATGCTATATAGAAGTGGATGTTGGATAGTTAAGTGACAAAATATCTATGAGATTAGTGCAATTGAGATATGAATGTTGAGATAGACAAGTGATCACGCTAGAGTGGACCATAATTAAAAATGACTAAAAAATAAGGTGTTGCGCTTGGATAAGATGAGTGAGTAGGTTTAAGTTGGTAAGAAAATCAATTATATTTCGTATCTAGTACAATTCTTAATAATTAAATAACTTTATTCGTCATCATAGTCATAAAATAAAATTTTTCTCTCTTTAGCTCTAAACTAATCTAAACCATCCTAAAATTATATTCCTGCTAAACAAGGTCTAAGTGATTTTTATTTTTTTTGAAGACTTTTAGTTTTAATCTTATCGATTTTTTAACTCATCCATTAATTTTTCAGTTAAAATAAATAAATCATCATAAGAAAGAGTACTTACTCATTTTCCTTATTGACTTCCTCTTCACTTTGAATGGCTGCCAAAACCAAATATGTGGCCTTTAAGCATTTTTCTTCTTGCTTCAGGAGTAACCTTGGACATTCATCTTGGTCATGTCCTATTTTATTGCATTCAAAGCAAGGAATAAAATTTTTATTATTAACTTCTCTCCTAGACGGTTGGGTAGCTTTCTTAATATCCCCTCTAGTAATGTTTTTCCCAGGATTCATCATTTTTTTAGTCTTGTTGATCACTGTGCTTCTTTCTATCATTTTTATCATCGTCATCAATGATTCAATATCGTTATCCTTAGAAGGTACATCTTGGGCAGTTGAGGCAACTTTCTTCTTTAATTTGTTTTGACTTCCAAATTTAGTTTCATGAAGCTCTATGTGCCCAAATAATCCATCTAATCTTTCGGTATCTAAATTTTGAGACACCTCAATAACATCATTCCTACCCCACAAAGGAGTCTTAGAGAAGGTTTCTAAAGCCTTCATGATGACTTCTCTGTCCTTTGAAATTTCTTGAATTCCAAATTAATCCATGATATATTTCTTTAAATCTTCCGTGCATATGTGCTGCATCTCAACGTCAACTATTGTAAAGTTTTGAATTGATTTCTGAGCAATTCCTTTTTAATCTCTTCACTTCCAATAAGCCCTCATGTAATTCAATCAACTTGTCCTGCATCTCTTTAACCAAACTTTGTGGCCCTTGCTTTTTCACCTCTTCTGCAGGCAAGGCACACAACGAGGTAGTGATCCCTTTAACATTCGTCGTAAATTCTTTGTATCACTTTGACCATTTGTTTTCATTCAAAATATTTCCATATCTTTATGGAAATGTATACCTTTCTTAAAGTTTATCATCATATCCAAATCCGTTCGAATGAAATTGGTTATTTTTGTTTTCTAATATGAGAAATTTAAGCCATCAAATAGAGGTAGTCTATGATTAGATTGGCTTTCTTGGTCTCTAGATGTCATCCCAACTTTCTAGTGGTTAAATCTCTAAAAGAAAGGCTTGGGTTCTCTAATACCAATTTTTAGGATCCGTAGCGCTACTAATTAAATTAAAAGTTTAAACTGATTGAAATGACATAATCAATTCACTTATTACACTGAGCACCCGGTGCCCACGAGTTGAACTCAATTTTCCATTCAACTGCACCCAATTCAGGCTATGTCAGGCAAGGCGATGATACTAAGCCCGTGATAACTAAACCTAGGTTATTCACTCACTATTTTTCTTTACATTATATATATAGAACAATGCTTTATCTCCTCTGGTCATAAACGGAATAATTTTGCTGCAGAAAACGGGTTATAACTACATTGTGCATGTTTCTCAAGTTACATTGCTTGCTTGATGCTCATATTTTAACTATATATGTGTTGATGTCCTTTTTTACATGTAAACGTAGACAATTACTATATGGTTTACCAAGCATTTTAATATGTTTTGCTTTTGCTTTACATGCCAGGTTTAGGAAGAGATACAGCTTTCTATATGAGGTTGAACTTCCTGCAGAGAAAGAGGTTGTCCTTGGAATTTGTTGAATGGATCTGGCAGTCACTTGCTTCATTAATTTCTTTGCTGTTGGGTTTGACTGTATTCGCTAAAATTTTGCAGAAACTTCAGAAATTAGTTAAGAAGTCAAAGGATCCAAATGTAGTTGAGGAGTTGAAGAACCACATTTCTTGGATTGTAAGTGAAAAGCAACCTGTATTTAATTCGTATTACGATGAAATTTTCAGTTCTCTTGTTCTTTACTTTGTATTTCTTTTCTATGCATGTTCGTGGCAACCCTGTCCATCCCACCAGAACACTGAGCAATCTCAAGTGTGGTGATGGAAAATAATACTTATGCACTTACAAATCTTATCAAGGATTCGAGATCATTAGTTTATATCTTTAGAAAAATTAAACAGGCTACTTCATACCACATGCATTGAAATCAAATTTGTGTAATTTTTAATCATGCTATCTCATCACTGAACAGTTGTCTCTTGATGCATGCTCTTTATACAACAACAGCAACCAAGCCTTTATCCTACTAGGTGGGGTATCGGCTACATAAATCTTTTGTTTCCATTGCACTCTATCAGTTAACATATTGTTATTTAGCTTTAAGTATATAAGATCATCCGTATAGTTTCTTGTCTTATCTTTTTTAGTCTTCCTTTTTCTCTTTTTACATGGGCAAATTCAATAACCCAACTTTTCTTATTAGGGCTTCAATCATATAATTTATGCTCGATTATTATCTCTTAAAGTTTTTAAAGTATAACTCATCAGTTTAATTCCTCTATAGTTGGCATAATTCTGTATATTAATTTTATTTTTGTAAATAGGTACTAATGTACTTTTTCTTCATTCATTTAATATTCTTTTAGTATTCAAAATCATATTAAATAACCTAGTGAGCAAAGATACTTTTTCATCTCTTATATTTTTTCAAACATCTAATGAAATGTCATTCGGTTCTACTAATTTTCTAGACTTTATCCTCTTTAAAGCTTCTCAAACTTCAGCTTTACTGGTATTTTTGATGTAACAGAGCAATTTTATTTTATTTTGAATGCTGAGTTCAATATGATCAATCGTATTGCTACAATTTTTATTGAAAAGCTTTTGAAAGTAACTCATTCATCTATATTAAATATCTTCTTTTTAAAAAAATACTTTATGATCTTCATCCTTGATGCTTCTTACTTGAGTTAAGCCTTTAATTTTCTCTCTCTTACCTTTGCAATATTATACATGTCTTCTTCTTAGTATATGATAATGTGTCGATTGGGTATTAGCTCGTCTTGATAAGCCTCTTATAATAAGTGTGAGCAATGCGTGAAACTCGAAGTTGAAGAAATTTTGAAGGGGAGAAGCGTTCTTTGCCTTGTGTTCTTTCTCCTCAACTGAGAGAACGATGGAGGAAGGGAAGGAGTGAAAGGTTTAGGTTTAGGTTTCTCTTTCAATGGGGTTTTATGGTTTAGGGTTTAGAAAGGGAGGGAGTTTTGCTAAGATTTTTGGAAGGTTTGTCTCTCAAACAGTCATTTTGCAACTTCTATTTTGTTTTGTAGCTTTTGGATTGGTAAGGTTGATAGGGATATCGTGATTGTTTTGGGAGGCAAAATCAATATTAATAGTGTTGTTTGTTTGAGAAGTTATTTTTAATTAGAATGAAAAGATAACTTTAATAGGATTTGAAATAAAGTTAGTTTTACTTTTGGATGTGTGTAGGATTAGTGTGATCATGTGAAACAAAGTTAGTTTTTTATTTTAAAATTTATATAGAATATGAAATAACGTTGATTTTAATGTTGAAGCTTGTGCAGGATTTGAAATATTGCTAGTTTAATGTTGAAATTTGTGTATAACATGATCCATGAAATTAATTTTAACCCAGGTTAAAATTAACCTTAGAAAACATAGAAACTTTGGTCTTACCTTATATTTTTATTGAAATGCTCTCTCTCTCTCTCTCTCTCTCTCTCTCATCTAGCATAAGTTTAACCTAAACTGTGTTTTAGCTATCGACAGTTTCTTGTGTAATGCACATAGTCAAACCTTTTTTCAGGATAAGCAGCTGAAGTCATTTTCTCAGAAGCATACTCAGTCAGAAGTTCTATCTGAGCACATAAAGAAGGAAAAGGAAGCAGTTAAACATGGCAAACGGCCATATTATCTGAAAAAATGTTAGTAGGCCATGCTATTACTTTTTTCATATGTTAATTTCACTGAAACTCTGATGCGTTTTCGGTACATGCAGCTGAAATTAGGGAAAGAAAGCTCATCAAGAAGTACAATGAACTAAAGGTATTTCCCTAATCCTTTAATTTGTAAAAAAATTATTATTATTTTTCCTGTATTTCTTCGAAACAATTGTAGTCTGCTGTGTATAATGTACAGAACATCCATGATTTGTTGTAGGGTGAAACAGTTTAGGTTATAATGAATGGACTACTGCATATTGGACAAAACTATATGCAAACATTTGAAGGAATTGAATTATTGACGGTGTTTAAGCACAAAAAAGAACGGATGATAAAAAGTAAGTGGGGGTGGTTGGTTCGCTACGATTGTAATATTATCTAGATTGTGGTATCGATAGATTATTAGGCCTCAGTAGGGAAATAATCCAACTTTTGATTACTCATCTTAATCCATGTTTAATTTTTTGTTCTTTTTTTTTCATTCCCCATCCAAATCCTCTCTATTGCTCTAGAAAATTTGAATTACAATTTGTGGGTGTGGTGGGATTGGGGAAATATTTTGTGTTGCTTTATTTACACTGGAGAAGGATTGTTCAAGGAATATAGATTTTATTATGTTTCTATGCAACCTAAATGTTTTCATAATATATATATATATATATGTCAGTTATTCCATTTAATTTGCAGGTTTCAGGAAAGCTTGATACTTTCATTGTGAAGAGGAGGAAGAAGAACGCTTCAAAAGACCACCGCTACATGCCGTATAGGAGACAAAGTGATGGGACCTAAACTGAATTCATCTATGATCCACTGGTAACATTTTGTGTTTTTCTAAACCCATATTTTCTTTTGAAGACTCACTCACACACACACACACACACACACACACACACGTGTGTGTGTGTGTGTGTGTTGGAGCAAATTAACATCAACTAATCAAACAGTTTCATGAAGGTTACTATAGGTTAGTTTTATGAATATTTTAATCTATAATCATTCATGTCTAACGGTGCCCGTATGTGTCCCAACTTTCTTATTTTCCCAAGTTTCATCCCTTATTATGTTGGACTTCAGTTTGTCATGAGGTTCCAAAGGTTTTCGTTAGCATAGTAGTTTTTTACAGTTCTGCCTTCAATTGTTTTGATGGCATCTACCCTCCAATTTTTGAAAGATCTCTCATCCATCTTCCTCCCGCCTTCTCTGTTTGGCGCAAGGATCAAAACAGGACCAAAATGGTATTAATTGAAAAAAATAATAACAATAATAATAAATAATTTTTTTAAATTATTCTACATAAATTCAAATATAAAAAATATTATTTAACTTTACATACTCAACAATTTAAAATAAAAATATCAATTTTATTTCACATTCTAAACTAAAATATTTAAATCTAGTATTTTGATCTAAGATGTGAAATAAAATTTATATTTTTATTAAAAATTATTGAGTATGTGAAGTAAAATATTATTTTTTATATTATAATTTGTGTAGAATAATTAAAATAACTTATTTATTATTATTATTGTTATTTTTTAAACTAGTATTATTGCCCAAAAAACCAACACTGAATGGACCTAACCGAAACAGATCGATTCGGTTTGATTTTAGTTCTAAAATTTTCGGAATTAAATAGTTCTGTTTAAATCTTGCAGTGTACAAATTGAATATTTTTTTATTATCATATAATAAGTATATAATATTATAAAAAAATAAAATATTTTATTTGTTTATATTCATTAATATTAAATTGAAAGTTTTATTATTATTTTTTATCACCTATATTTGCACCGTAAAATTTTAATTAAATTATATAAGTTTCATTGGATAAATTTTTTTTTCTATAATTTATTAATTTTATTATAGTCTTATTATTGTTAAACTTAATTTTTTAAAAATATAAATAGATGATAAAAATTTTATTCAAAATTTATTTGGATCGTAATGAAAGTCGTAATTTATGGTATTTAAATTCTTTTCAATATGTAGAAAATAGCAGACCCTTAGGTATTTGGCTAGGAAGTTTTTTATCTTTCTTTATTTAGAATATTTTTGGTTTAAGGTTTTTCTTAATTAGATTTTGTAAATATTCTGCTTTCCTATTTTTGTGGGATTCCTAATTCAAAGGAATTCTGTTTTCTTTTTTATGTGGACTAGTATGCTGGCCACTCTTTCATATAAATTAGGTGTAATTTATCATTATTGAATAAGAATAATCTCAGAATTCTTCATGGTATCAGAGCCACATTTTGAACCCTAATTCCTCCCAAACACTTCAATCCCTTGCCGCACCCTCATGACCAAATACGGCATGGCCTCACAATCTTCTTCCTCGGAAGTCACCTCTAGATCTGAGTCTAATTCTTCACTCCCTATCGTATCTGATAACTCTTCTCACCTTGTCACAAACCATAAACTTCATGGCCATAATTTTCTTCAATGGTCACAGTCCGTCTTCATGTACATCTGCGGTAGAGGAAAGGATGGACATCTCACAGGCGAAATCTCTGCCCCAGAAACGACAGACCCTAAATATCGGGCCTGGAGAACTGATGATCACTTGGTTATGTCATGGCTAATAAATTCCATGACCACTGAGGTTGGAGAAAATTTCCTGCTCTTTAGGACAGCCAAGGAGATATGGGAGGCTGCTCGTGAAACCTACTCTAGCACTGAAAACTCCTCAGAGTTATTTGAGATTGAGACTAGACTATATGATCTACGACAAGGAGAATTGAGTGTTACTCAATATTTCAACACTCTCACACGTTGTTGGCTGCAATTGGACATGTACGAGATTTATGCTTGGAAGTGCCCAGATAACTCTGCCTTGTATAAGAAAATTGTTGAACAGAAAAGGACCATCAAATTTCTTCTTGGTCTTAATAAAGACCTAGACGAAGTCAGGGGAAGAATTATGGGAATTAAACCCCTTCCTTCCATTCGGGAGGCCTTTGCAGAAGTTCGAAGAGAGGAAAGCAGGAAGAAGTTAATGATGACAGACAACCACACCACACCCTCAGTTGAAGGGTCAGCCTTGTACACTCATAATTCCTTTCAGAATAATAAGCCCAGGAAAGGACGACCATCATTGTAAGAAACTTGGTCATGTGAAGGAAACATGCTGGAAAATGCACGGGAAGCCTGCAGATTGGAAGCCATCTAGTGGAAGATATGAGAGGGAGAACCGTGCAAATGCTGCTGTTACAACCGACAACAATGCAGAATTCAGTCCATTCACCAAGGAGCAAATTGAGGCGCTGCAAAAAATGTTTAGTCACGTTTCCAGTCCAGTAAAAGCACAACAATCCTCTACCGAGCAACCTACCAGCCTTCTAGCACACCAAGGTACACCATCCTTTGCCCATATCATCCAAAGCAATAAAACACCTACTCTGTCCTTTATGTTCCAAAATTAGATTGCAATCTACTCTCAATCAGCAAACTTACTCGTGACTTAAAATGTGTGACTAAATTTTATTCCAATCTTTGTGATTTTCAGGCTGTGGATTCGGGGAAGGTGATTGGCAGTGCTGAAATGCATGGTGGTCTATATTTGCTCAAAGAAAATAATCTTCTCGGTAGACAAGTTCATCCATCAAGTTGTGTTTCTGTTAATCTCATTTCCAATTCTGTGTCTGTTCCAGTTGAAAGTCAAGTTATGCTATGGCATTGTCGCCTTGGTCATCCAAATTTTGCGTACATTGAAAAGTTGTTTCCACATTTGTTCATCAATAAAAAATCTAATTTCTATCAATGTGAAGTTTGCCAACTTGCAAAACATACTAGACAGGTGTACTCTAACCTGCAATACAAGCCTTCACATCCTTTTTCTGTGATTCACAGTGATATTTGGGGACCCTCACGAAAAAAAAATATAAATGGGGCCCGATGGTTTGTGTCATTCATAGATGATCATACAAGAACAACGTGGACATTCCTTATGAAAGAAAAATCCGAAACAGCCACCATCTTTCAATCCTTTCATTCCATGATCTCCACTCAATTCCAAAGCAAAATTCAAGTGCTTAAAACAGATAATGCTAAGGAGTATTTTAATTCCACTCTTGGCCCCTATCTTTCTAAACATGGTATCATTCATATAAGCTCTTGTGTTGATACTCCGCAACAGAATGGGGTCGCCGAGAGGAAGAATAGACATTTACTTGAGGTGGCCCGCGCCATTATGTTCTTTAATCATGTACCTAAACATTTTTGGGGGGAAGCCATACTCACAGCCACATATCTCATCAATAGGATGCCTAGTCGAGTCCTAAAATTCCAAACTCCTCGTCATGTTCTCATGGAAGCCTATCCACATATCCGCTCCTTTTCTTCCAACTTACCACTGAAGGTTTTTGGTTGTTCCTCCTTTGTTCACATCCACCAACAACACCGCACCAAACTTGATCCCAAGTCTCTCAAATGCATCTTCCTAGGTTACTCCTCTAACCAAAAAGGATACAAGTGTTACTCTCCAATTACTAGGAAAGTATACAACTCCATGGATGTCACCTTCTTTGAGAACCAATCTTACTTTCCCAAATCTGAAATTCAGGGGGAGAACTCGAGGGAATATCAGATTTGGGATCTTCTCCAAGATACTCAGGCCGTTCTTCCTTCAACTGAAGATACTCAAGCTGTTTTTCCTTCAACTGAACCAAACCCTGACACTCAACCAACTCCACTTGAAGAACCAAACTCTGCCACTGAAACAGCCCCAATTGTCTCTACTCCTCCTCGACTTGACACTAATGATCATGAACTTCGTGTCTATACCAGAAGGAGAAGAACCACCGAGCATATAGAGGACACTATGCAGACCCGGGACTGTCAAGAACCAGAACCAAGTCCTACTGCACCCGATAATCATAATGGTATGGATTTCCTATCTCATGACTCTCTTGTGCCGTTGGTCGATGACTCAAATCAACCAATTGCACACAGGAAAGGTGTCCGAAGGTGCACTGGTCATCCTATCGAAAGATTTGTAGCCTACGGAAAGTTGCTACCATCTTACAGGGTTTTTGTGTCAAATCTTGATAGTGTGCAGGTTCCTAACTCTATCCAAGAGGCTCTAAAGGTTCCAGCATGGAAACAAGCAGTTGAGGAAGAGATTCAGGCTCTAGAGAATAATGACACATGGTCCCTTACAGAGTTACCTCATGGTAAAAACCCTGTGGGCTGCAAGTGGATATTCACCGTAAAATACAAAGCAGATGGAAGTGTCGAGAGATTCAAAGCCAGACTTGTGGCCAAAGGCTTTACGCAGTCATATGGGATTGACTACCAGGAAACCTTTGCACCCGTTGCCAAGCTCAATACTGTTCGGGTTCTACTTTCTCTTGCAGTGAATCAAGATTGGCCTATATACCAACTTGATGTTAAAAATGCCTTCTTGAATGGAGACCTTGATGAAGAAGTCTACATGACTATACCACCAGGCTTGGAGAATAGTTCGAACAACAGGTTGGTTTGCAAGTTGAAGAAGTCCTTATACGGCTTGAAGCAATCTCCTCGTGCTTGGTTTGGCATAAATAAATATATAAATACTATTAAATAAATAAAATAGAAAAAAATATTATAAAATAATTAATGAATTAAATTTAATGAATTAAATTTAATGAATAAGAATAATATAACTATCAAATTAAATAAAAAATTTAAATTAAAGAGAAGGGGGAGGGAGTTGGGGGCAAAAAAATAATTTAAGAGGGGAGGAGGGTGAGGCCCGGGGGGGTTTTGTCAAGAGGGGGGGGGGAATAGCAGCTCCCGTATAATATATACAACCCAGCTTGAGGGGGAGTGTAGAAAATAGCAGACCCTTATGTATTTGGCTAGGAAGTTATTTATCTTTCTTTATTTAGAATATTTTTGGTTTAAGGTTTTCCTTAATTAGATTTTGTAGATATTCTGCTTTCCTATTTTTGTGGGATTCCTAATTCAAAGGAATTTTGTTTCCTTTTTTATGTGGACTAGTATGCTGGCCACTCTTTCATATAAATTAGGTGTAATTCATCATTATTGAATAAGAATAATCTCAGAATTCTTCACAATATAATGTGAATTTTAGAATTATTCTTTAATTTATTATTAAACAATAGTAAGATCCAGACTCGAATCGGATCTAAACTAGACCCAGTACTATTGTCATTGCTGGGACATTGAGCTCACCCCATCATTGCTGGCCACATCTGCCCTTGGCTTCCCTCTCTCTCTCTCTCTCTCTCACACACACACAGTCTAATTGTAGTCTTGCAAATTTTTCCTCCGAGTATCCTGACCTCAAACCTCACAGCATTCTTCTTCTACTCCGCAGTTTGCTTAAATCTTCAAGAAGATTTGAGAATACCCAGAAAGAGGTGGAATTGTTTTGTTATTCACTCGAAAACATTCCTTGCCGCAAGGAGAATTGCTGCTCAGGTGGCGTCTTAAGGATAGGCTTCGCCCGACTTTTACTGGGGTTTAACCTCAGTCTACGTAATTCTTTCACTTGTGTCTGGCTATTAGTGGGGTTAAACTAACCTACTAGCCCAGCGAAAGGCGTGTGAGGACACTCGTAGGAACTCGACTTACTAATCCCATTTCCTTGGAGCTAACCAGTGTTCCCCTAATCCCATCCCTAGTTCGGTTGTCTAGTTGCTCACGGTTCTTCCCCTCTCTGCTGTTCCCCCCACGGCGAGATTTCCCGTGGCCGATCTACCTTCATCTTTGCCCATGTTCACGATAGTTTCTTTTTAGAGGCTCCGGCTAATTACAACCAAATGATTGTCAGCAAGCATTGCTCCGGATAACTTTACTATAAATATTTGTTAATTCCTCGAGTTTTGGTACTGTTATATTGTTGATGTGCTCTTCAGTCCTCGGATCTAAAGAAACACGTTGGAAAGGTCTACCATGCCTCGACCTCTAATGTTTGGTAGTTATGCATTTTAAGCAGAAGATAGATCGCAGAAAACGGATACTTTCGTTTGATTGCAGAGATTAGGGGTTTTTATATATTGGACATAAAATTTACACGAAATTATGCATTTCACCATGAATTCATAAATATTACCACTATCATATTATATTCATTTAAATTTTACGCATTTCACATATTTTACACTATATTCTTTGATGGTGAACTTCACATTTCTAGATTGGCCTTTGATCTTAACTATATTATTAATATATTAATTAAATACTATAAATAAATTAATTTATATGAATAACAATTTAAATATTTATGAATTTATGTATTTTAATTTATTTATCCTATTTAAATTTTCCAATTAGAGTGCCGAATTTAAATTCACATGACTATAATTTTTAATTGAAGTAAGAAAATTGATGTGTTTACAATAAAAAATAAAAATATATATTAGAATTTAAATATTAATGAATTTATGCATTTTAATTTACATATGATATTATAAAGTATATGAAATATGTGAAATAAGTGAAATGCGTAAAATTTAAATGAATATGGTGTGATAGTGGTAATATTTATGAATTGATGGTGAAATGTGTAATTTTGTATAAATTTCATGTCTTGTATATAAAATTTTTTTATTTTTAATGCTGCCAAACGAATTTCATGTTAGATTTTACAAATAAAAAGTTTTCAACCAAACAGTAATTTTTCTCTAAACCCATTATTTGGGTACTAATCAGGATATACTAACCTAAGTTAACCCTATCCCTAGGAGGCCCTTGTACAAATTTTTCTCCGGTTGTTTTTCTTTAGTTGCTGTAATTTTTTTAGAGAGAATTACATATATACCTCTTAAATCATCTTAAATTATATATTAAACTTTTTATTTTTTAATTTTACAACTTAACCCCCTAAATCATCCAAAAATAACATATTTAGGTCTTTCTCAAGATTTTCAAAGTATGTTTTTTGCTGATTTATAATTATTTGGATGTTTATTACCAATAATATGTATATACAAATATTATAAATATATTTGCAAATACATGCATTCTACTAGTTTTATTTTTAGATGATTTAGGAGGTTAAGTTGTAAAATTAATAGTTAAATCACTACTCAAAATCCATGTATTTGATTTCATATGAAACGGCAGAAAGCTGATTGGATGATGCTTGTCATGTTCAAAGATGATACAATTTGGTAGTTTAATATCTTAAATAAAATATTTATTTTTATTGTAAATTATTTGAATGTGCATATAAATTATAAACATACCTTATTTATTTATCTTTTTCTCTTGATAAATGTTTACACATCAAATATGTTATCTATGCATTATTATAGAATTTTCATAATATATATAATATTATAGAATGCGAAATAACTATAATGTTTTTAAAGGTTCCAATTGAACGATGCTCAGTAGTTTGATTGGATGATTTTAATCACCTCAACTTAAAAAAAAAAAAATGAAAATATTATTTTTTAATGGTGAACTAGAAATTTTAATTAAAATTTGCAGGATTACAGAATGATTTTAACTCCATATGAACCACATCAATTTGAAATTATGAATGATGTACAACAGCATATTAAAAAATTTTAAAGTAAAAGAGTAAATTAAATTTAATTCTTTGAATTTTGAGCATATGTCGTGCAGTTTTATAACTAATTTTACCGCGAAGAGATCAAGAGAGAGGGGAAAGAGAATAAGGGTAAAATAGGTATTTTATAAAATTTTAATATTAAAAAAATTAGAAATAAACTCGACATAAGTGTTAAATTTTAAAATAATATATTTGTACGATGTTATGTAATAAATTTAAGAATATAATGTAATTTAATTTTTAAAAATAAATTCAAATTAAATTATGGCTGGGATGTTGACACTTGTCAAGCCTCTGTCAATCTAAGGTGGTCGAGTAGGAAAAATACTTGGGTTCGGACAGCTCGCCACGTCATCTTTTCATATTCCTCTTAAATGACGACACTTGGCAGCGGGTGACCCACTACAGCTGGGTTCGAAGATCAATGTGCTTGCTATAGAAATAAAAGTGCTTGTTATAGGCAGAAATGTGCTAGTTATAGGTTGTTATAGGCATAAATGTGCTTGTTATAAATATAAATGTGTTTGTTATTGGCATAAATATGCTCGTTATAAGCATAAATGTGCTTATTATAAACATAGATATATATAAATAAGCAATTTTATGTCTATAACAAGCACATTTCTGCCTATAACAAGCACTTTTATTCCTATAACAAGCACATCGATTTCCGAACTCAGCTGTAGTGGGCCGCCCGCTGCCAAGTATCGTCATTTAAGAGGGGTATGAAAAGGTGACGTAGCGAGCTGTCCGAACCCAAGTATTTTTCGGTCGAGCAAATCAAAGGTGAGGCAATACATGACATAAAACAGATGAAGCTGAAACTGTTTGGATTTAAAATTTTATTTTATTTTATATATTTAATTATTTCTAATAAAATTACTAATTTTATTTCTAATAGGCACTCCTAATATCTTTCTTCCTTCATGCATCGTCTAATGCAAGAAGGCTATAATGAAAATTTCAGTGCATGTGAATATGAGCCATGTAAATCAGGTGTGGCACCTAATGGTTACAAAGTAAATGGATATGGCGCTATTTATGTTGAAATTAAAGTCTTTCACTTGTCATGATGTGATTGATCAAGTTAATCAGCTATTTAAATGAAGAAATCCTATTTTTTCATATGTATATCATTTTCCATAGTATTTTGCAAGTACTATTTCATTTGTAGATACATTTTCCCCCCATTTTTAGTTTAAGCATCATTTTTGTGAAGAGCGAGAGAGAGAGAGAAATTAAAAACATAGGCTCATTAACTATATTGTCAGTAGTATAGTTAAAACGAGAAAAGCTAGTAGGGACACCAAGATCGATTGTCGATTTATTGTTAATAGGGTTTATCGTCGACGGCCGAGATCTAGCCACATTGCTTTGATCTAGATCGATTGATGGTTATAACAAATTTGAAAAGATGGATATTGCGGATTATTGATATGATAGATTAGAAATCTTCTCATTTATTCTAATTAATGAGAGATTTCATTTTTGAATAATTTTGGTTCCTACACTTATCTTGTATTGAACGATGGAAATTCTGTCGGCCAGTGTTGAGTATAGATGTGACGTTTCTTTTAGGCAAATATCGTGGTACTTTATTAATTGTTGTAGGCATAGATGCTAATAATGGAGTTTTTTCATTTGCATTTGCTGCGGTTGAGTCAAAAAAGAATGACCATCGGAGTGGTTTCTAACTAGAATGCGTGAATTAATTGAGCCAATACATATACGAAGAGATTTGTGTATTATTAGCGACAAACATTCTGGTTTACTACGCGGCGTGGCATCTGTCTTGTCTCATGCTGCTCATCGACATTCTCTCCGTCATCTTAGAGAAAATTTTAAGAAGACATTACAGACTCTTGGTATTCAGGTAATTGAGTCCATGTGTGATAAGATGTACAGTGCAGGTAATACTGATATTTGAGATAGTCTCATCCAGCATATGCAAGATATTACTATTGTACATCCAGATGCTCAGAAGTAGGTAGAAGATAAAGGGTTTGAAAAATGAATACTTATTCATGATGGAGGTTGTAGATACGGTATGTCAAGCTCTCATTTTTAAGGACTAATTATCCATAAAATAAGAAGAGACTTGCAGTCAGAATCACAGAACAGATTATAAGAAAAAAATATCTCTATTCATCTCAAAACAGGGTTACATAAGTTCGAACACTAAGCAGGTCATCCAGAGTAATCTTAAGTTAGAAAGCTGAGAGGTAAAACAAATAAACTGGATAAAGGTAAATATCGGTGGGACCATACGGGATGTAGGGAAATATTTTTCCTGGGATTTTATAGTCTTCTCTTAGCAATAGATTATTTACCTGAAAAGCAACAGTCAGTCAAGAAGACCGAGTAAACGACCTCCACCTTACCAAGGCCAGGTGAGGTCTTATAGCTCAATTTAACAATAGATCAGAATATAAGATTAACTTGTAATATCAACTTATCACCTCACAATATTATCATATTTCATACTTTGCATATATATTAATATGTATGAATTTTATAATAATGAAGGATCAGAATCCACAGATATACGTCACTAGTGTGACAACAGAAGTAGCAGATACGTCACCAGTGTGACAACAGATTTATCAGATACGTCACCAGTGTGATATCAGAATAACAAAATGCAGGTACATCCCCCACACGACGTCACGTGTCAAGAAGGTGGTTCGTCAACCACCAGGATTCCAGCTTATCATATCATCATATATCTCAGGATACATAGATCCAGTATAACCCAGTATAATATCTTGGCACAAAGCCCAACAGAATATCGGCACAAAGCCATGCAGAAAATACAGAATATGCAGAATATGACTCACAGAATATAATTGATATCATTTTGTATATTAGCTATTTTAATTTAATATTCACGATATCCCAAGTTCAGTGAAAATCGCTTACCTGGATTAGAGGATGTAATAGTTTGCTGGTGGATGACGTGTTTCCTGATTAAGTTCAGTGTGAATAATCACTATTAGGCTTAAAAGTTAAAAAAATATTGACTTAAGTTACTTAGGTTAATTAGGCCAGACAAGTCAAGTGGATTAAAACTAATCAATATAGGCTAAACTAGTTCAAATGGGTCACACCAGGTCAACTTGGGTCAAATTGAGTTAGTTTAAGTTCACGGGTCAAATGAGTCGAACAGGTCAAACATGTTGAATTGGGTCAAGTGGGTCAAACGGGTTGAATCGAGTCCAACGGGTTGAATCGGGTTAAACGGCTTGAATTGGGTCAAATGGGTTGACTCAGGTCAAACAAGTTGACTTGGGTCAAACGGGTTGACTCAGATGTAACGAGTCGACACAGGTTATTTTGGGTTAAACGGGTTAACTCGAGATTTAATAGGTCGACACAGATTTATCGGGTTTGATATAGGTTAAGTGAGTCGACATATGTTTAAACAGGTTAATCACTAATCAAATTGAGTTAACAAGAAAAATCACCAAATATAATTTAAACTCAGTAAGACCAGAATTTTTACCTAGCAAAGTTTCGTCGCTGGAGGTGAGGCGTACCAAGATGAGCTAAAGACACAGAGGAGAACTAGAGATTGTGATTCTTTCTAAGGGTTCTGAGGCCTATTTATAGGGAGATGTGAACTTATTAGAGCGGGACCGTTGATGGATGATAGTTGGTGGTTGAAGAGGTATATTTAATAAGGCAGGACCGTTGATGGGTGAGAAAGTGGGAGGAAGTCAAATGAGAAATAAATATATATAGATATTTTATTGAAACTGGATGCAAGAAATGTTTAGTTAATATAATAATTATTTTGAAGTCCTCAGATGACAGTTATACTTATATTAAATTCAGAAGAATATATATATATGAATATTAACAGGTGTTTTTTAAGCGGATTATTACATCCTTCCCTATTTAAGAAATTTGGACCCCTAAATTTACCTGAACAGATGTGGGTATTCATTCTTCATCGATTCTTCCGCCTCCCAAGTTGCCTCTTCTACCAAATGATTTCTCCATAAAACTTTCACATTGGGAATAGTTCGTTTCCTAAGTATCTTTTCCTTTCGATCAAGAATTTTAATCGGCTTTTCTTCATAGGATAGATCAGGTTGTATGTTTAACGGTTCATATTTTAGTATGTGATTTGGATCAGCTACGTACTTTCTTAATAATAAGATATGAAAAACATTATGAATTCTCGCTGATTCTGGAGATAGTGCAAGCTCATATGCTGATTTCCTAACCTGGCGGATGATTTCAAAGGGACCAATGTACTTTGGTTTAAGCTTGCCCTTGATACCAAACCGATAAATGCCCTTCCTTGGAGATAACTTTAAAAATACATGCTCCCCAGACTCAAAGCAAATATCTCATCTTCTTGTATCAGCATAGGCCTTTTGTCTACTCTGGGCTGCTAGAAGTTGTTCTCGAATTATTTTGATCTTTTGCAAAGTGACTTCAATGATTTCGGGTCATAGCATTCTTCTTTCTCCGACTTCATCCCAATACAAAAGTGATCGACATTTTCTCCCATATAAAGTCTCATACGGAGCCATCCTGATGCTTGCATGGTAGCTATTATTATATGAAAATTCTACTAAAGATAGATATTTTTTCCAATTTTCTCCAAAGTCCATGGCACATGCTCCCAGCATATCCTCAAGGGTTTGAATTGTTCTTTCTGATTGTTCATTCGTTTCTGGGTGATATGATGTACTGAAACTAAGTTTCGTTCCCATGGCTTTTTGAAGACTAGCCCACCGTCTTGAGGCAAATCGTGGGTCTCTATATGATATAATAGATATAGGTACCCCATGAAGTCGCACTATTTCATTGATATATAATTTAGCCAAGTGTTCAAGAGAATGAGTCATTTTGATAGGTAGAAAGTGGGCAGACTTTGTTAACTAGTCTACGATTACCCAGATAGCATCAAATCCTTTAGATTTTGGTAACTCACAAATAAAATCCATAGTGATATGCTCCCATTTCAAAAAGGGATCTCTAAAGGTTGAAGCAATCCTCCTGGTCTTTGATGTTCTGTTTTAACTCTTTGGCAAACTAAACAACGACTTATGAATTCAGCAATATCATTTTTCATTCTTGGCCACCAGAATTGCTCTCGTAAGTCATGATACATTTTAGTTCCTCCAGGGTAGATTGAATATCCCGCACTATGTGCTTCACTAAGAATTTCCCTTTTAAGCTTTAGGGATTTAGGAACATAGATTCGACTTCGAAATCAAAGAATACAATCAGATCCTATCATAAATTCTGAATTATCTTCTTTCATTATGCTCTGAGTTATCTTAGCAGTCTCCAAATCTTCTTGCTAAGCTATTTTAATCTTTTCATGCAGATTTGATTGTATACAAAGATGAGCTACCATTCCTTTATCATTACTTATTCGGGTCTCTAAGTGTAGTTGCTCTATTTCTTTAATGAGTGTCTCCTGATTTGTAAAAATATTACTTGCAGATTTTCAACTGAGTGCATCTGCAACTATATTAGCTTTTCCCGGATGATATTGAATATCTACATCATAATCTTTCAACAACTCTAACCATCTTCGTTGCCTTAGATTTAGTTCCTTCTGAGTGAAGATATACTTTAGGCTTTCGTGATCTGTGAATATTTCACATTTTTTTCCTTATAAATAATACCTCCAGATTTTAAGTGCAAAGATAACTACTGCAAGTTCTAAGTCATGCGTAGGATAATTGACTTCGTAGTTCTTTAATTGTCTAGAAGCATAAGCTATAACTTTTCCATCTTGCATCAGCACACACCATAATCCCTTTCGAGAGGCATCACTATAAACAACAAAGTTTTCGGACGTTGAGAGAATAGTTAAGACTGAAGCTGTAACAAGACGTCTTTTTAATTCCTGAAAACTTTCATCGCAGGCTTTTGACCACTCAGATCTTACAGTCTTCTTAGTAAAATTGAGTGAGTGGTAGAGCGATCTTCGAAAATCCTTCTACGAATCTTCGGTAATATCCGGTTAGACCAAGAAAACTTCTTACTTCAGTTACAGTTGTAGGCTTTGGCCAATCTGTGATAGCCTCAATTTTGGATGGATCTACAGCTGTACCAGATGAGCTACTTATATGCCATAGAAATGCCACTTGTTGTAACCAAAATTCACATTTGCTGAGCTTGGCATACAATTTCTTATCCCTCAGTGTCTTCAAAGAAATTTTTAGATGTTCATGCTCTTCTTCGCTAGAGGAATATATAAGTATATCATCGATGAACACAATGATAAATTTATTCAGGTAAGGTTGGAATATTCGGTTCATAAGATCCATGAACACTGCAGGAGCATTAGTTAATCCAAAAGGCATGATTACAAACTCATAATGGTCATATCTTGTTCGAAAGGCAGATTTTGAAATATCGTGTGCTCGAATGCGTAGTTGATGATAGTCGGAACGCAAGTCAATTTTTGAAAATACCTTAGCATTCTTCAACTGATCAAAAAGATCGTCTATTCTAGGTAATGGTTATTTATTTTTTATAGTAATCTTATTCAGCTTTCGATAATCGATACATAATCTTAAAAAGCCATCTTTCTTCTTAGCAAATAATACAGAAGCACCCCAAGGGGACACACTAGGTCGAATGAATCCTAGATTCAACATCTCTTGTAATTGTCTTTTCAGTTCTTCTAGCTCTTTAGGTGCCATTTGGTAGGGCACCTTTGATATGGGGGCAGATCCTGGAATAGTATCTATAGTAAATTCCACCTCTCTCTCCGGCGGTAATCCTGGAAGTTCTTTTGAACAAATGTCTATGAGTTCTCTAACAATTTTTATTCAATCTATTTTAGTTTCACTCTTTGGTGTCGATTCAATGTAAGCTAAATAAGCTTCACATCCTTTCCTTAACAACTTTTGGCATTTTTCAAAAGATATAATAGGTAAGACATCTTTCTTTCCTTCAAAAAAGATTAAGTTTCTTTCAGAAATAGGAAAATTTATTTTCTTGGCAGCACAATCAATCTAAACATGCCAAGTTGATAACCAGTCCATTCTTAATAGAATGTCAAAATCTTTTATAGCAAGGGCAATCAAGTTTGCGGGAAAGACGTGATCTCCAATGTATATTTCACAGTTTGGATATATTATCCTACTAGCCAAAATTTCTCCTCAAGCTGTATTTACGGTATGTCTAACATTTTAGATGAAATTTTTGTAGAAGTTGCAAACTCAGGCAAGATAAATGAATGTGTAGATCCAGAATCAAATAATACTTGTGCAGGTAATCCTGAAATATAGATTGTACCTGTAATGATCGAGTCGGATAAAGAGAAAACCTGAGCTTGAGTTTGTGGCCTAGAGTTTGAATCAGGCTTCGGTATCATTGGACAATCTTTTATGAAATGATCTTTGTTACCACATCTAAAACAAGCTCTGGTACTCTTACGATATTTAAAAGTAGGATGATGACCTCCACAACTTTGACACTTCATACCACTATCTGTTGGCATTCCTTCTTCTTTCCTTTTCTTCTCAAAACTTTCCTCATGCCTCTTAACTTACTGTTAGAAGAGAAGGTGACTGCTTATTTCTCAGAAATATAATCATTAATTTCTCATTCATTGAAATTTACCTTAATGGGAAATGCATATGATTCAGCTTTTTCTGCATCCTTTTGGACTCACAGGCAACAACGTTTGCCTGCCGCTTCAAAAAAAAAACCTACTGTGTTATAATATGTTGCACAAATAAGTGCTTGAATGGGTAATCCACGGGTACATTTCAGAACACCATTGAAACATTCAGATGCGATTATAGTCATAGTACTGTGTAATAATCCACTTAAAAAATACCTATTAATATTCATATATATATGTTCTTCTAGATTTAATATAAGTACATCTGTCATCTGAGGACTTCAAAATAATTGTTATATTAACTAAACATTTCCTTCAATCAGTTTCAATAAAATATCTATATATATTTATTTCTCATCTGACTTCCTCCTACTTTCTCACCCACCAATGGTCCCGCCTTATTAAATATACATCCTTAATCACCAACTACCACCCATCAACGGTCCCGCCCTAATAAGTTCACATCTCTCTATAAATAGGCCTTAGAACCTTCAGAAAGAATCACAACCTCTAGTTCTCCTCTGTGTCTTTAGCTCATCTTGGTACGCATCACCTCCAGCGGCGAAACTCTGCTAAGTAAGAATTCTGGTCTTACTGAGTTTAAATTATATTTGGTGATTTTTCTTGTTAACTCAATTTGATTAGTGATTAACCTATTTAAACATATGTCGACTCACTTAACCTATATCACATTCGATAAATCTGTGTCGACCCATTAAATCTTGAGTTAACCCGTTTAACCCTGTTGGCCCAGAGACTTCCTAAGAGGGGGGGTGAATTGGGAATTAAAAAAAAAATTAAATGATTGCTTTTAGTTTAGAAAAAAGAGGACTAAGAAGTAGTATACTTAAGTTTTTCAAATTGACCAAGTACACTGAATTCTGAGATCACCTGGACAAAGAAAAAAAAACTATGCAGAAAATTTTACCCGAACAATTCGGTCGATTTTGAGAATTAACCAAGGTTCGCAGAGCAGTGCAGAAAATTTTACCCGAACAATCCGGTCGATTTTGAGAATTGACCAAAGTTCATAGAGCAGTGCAGAAACGAATCCAAAAGAGACCAGAAATAATAAATTTAGAGTTTACTAATCATATATCTATTTTGAATAAAAAAAATTTAGGTTTCTATAGCTTTAAATTACTTGAATTTAGATATATTATATTACTTTGGTTTAAGAGAATTTGGGAGCAAAAGATAAAGAAACACAACAAATTTATAGTGGTTCGGCTTACCGCCTAGTCCACTCCTCACGCTCTTCAAATGAGAATTTCCACTAAATCTCTCCCTGTTTTTTTACGAGAACCAAAGCCGAATAAACCCGATACAATCCTATGACTTTTTACAGGAACCAAAGCTAAGAAAACCTACACACCACGGCTTTTTGCAGGTACCAAAGTCGAGCAAACCTACAAAACAAACTTAGGAAAAAATAGAGAAGGGTACAAGGTTTTGTTAGCCTTACTAGCTCAATTACAACTTAAGCACAAAGAGTAAATTACAGTGAAGAGTAGATACTTGTACTCAATCTTAGTCAGCAGAACTTGCAGTGTATATCATATAGTTGGACATAACCAATTCACATATCTTCGAAATTCTGAAAATATAAGGTAATCCAATATTTGCTTACTGTTACAACCTGTTAAAAATTATTCTTTCATATATATTTAAAAATTACACAGTATTAATGAAATCATCTGTTCTTTATGTGCAGTCGACATGGCACAAGGACGAGGGCGTGGCGGCAGAAGTGCTGCAGAAGATGATCTTCCCCCAGCTATTCATCCGTCATTGGAGCACTTATGCGGGAGGCTTCGTGCTGCATATCCAGATCAGTCTCGATTGCTACAGCTTGCTAGCCACCTCCTTATGCTACGAGAGTGGCCTGTCACATGCCCTGCATTTATAGATGCATTAGATGTTGCTGGTGTAGGCAATAGCAGACACTTTGACTACATTACATTAGATCATCGTTTGCTTACTGCACTAGTTGAGTATTGGTATCCAGAGATCAATACATTTTATTTACCTATTGGAGAGATGACAATTATGCTTCAGGATGTTGCTGTCATTTTAGGTGTTTGGATTGACGGTGACCCACTGATAGGTCGTGTATATGTTGGGGAGGGATATAGATGGGAGAGTTGGATTGACTATTGTGATGATCTGCTAGGACAGCATCCTATTCCTAGGTTTGTGTATACGAACCCTACAGATCATTCTGAGTCTTCTACTTTTCATATGAGACAGAATACAATTCATTAGTGCTTGCCTCTACGCTTTTTACTGTGGCAGTTTTATAGACCTACATATGACAACCTCACACCGATGGAGTTAACACGACATGTTCGTGCATATGTTTTATATGTGTTAGGCTAATTTCTATTATCTGATACGTCCAGTTCTGAGATTCACCTTCAGTGGCTTATGCTGCTTGAGAATTACGAACGATTTGGTGGCTTGTCGCTTGGATATGCGGTGTTAGCACAGTTATACAAACAATTATCTCGGGTTGTCATACATACATGTTCTACTATTACTGATTGCTTGCATTTATTGCAGATTTGGGCATAGGAGTGTCTACACGTCAATTGTACTAGTAAACAGCTACCGGTACATCAACTTGTACAGAGGCCGTTAGGCTATAGGTATTTTGGTATTAATATTATATTTGCTGTTTAATTGAAATATCTAACTCTTTTTAATGTGGTATGCTATATATGCAGGTGGTGTTATTGGTAACCCACCGTATCATACCCTCTCATTTTATCATAATGAGATCGATATGTTATGGCAGAGTCAGGTGCTATGGAGATCCTATACAGCTGATCTTTTAGATATTCTATCACCTATTTGTACTGATAGATCAACTATTTATTTATCATAGGTGCCATTTATATCTTGAGTAATTATTGAGTGGCATTTACCCGATCGTGTTATGCGTCAGTTCAGATACCGGCAGCATTTTCCACTGGAGGTGGTAGATCCAAACTTCAGGAGGATTGATGCTCGAGGATGAGCATCGATAGATTTGTTTGCTGAGCACTCACAGTACAGGCGTTTATGGAGAGGACATTTGGACTTTGTTCAGCAGCCTCAAATAGTCAGTGAGGACGATGCTGATGCATTGAGACTGTACATGTATTAGTACAGTTCCTGGGCACGTCTTTCACTTGTATTCACTGAAGTGGAGTCGCCGACTTCATATTTTCCTGCAGCACCAGTTGTTAGAGGATTTGTGAGTTCTGTAGTTTTTATTATATATTTCAATTCTAATTAGAGTAGCTATTTTGTGTCAGGATAAGATCACACGCGCCGCGTATTCACTATTCAATACCGAGAGATGTACAGAGGGCAGCAGCCCAAGCATATTGATTGACTCTCGGGATCAGTTATTATCATTATGTAATCAATTTCGTTCGCAGCTTCACTTCTTTCCAGTGACTAGGCGGTACCCGTGCTTCAACTGAGATCTACACTCCACAGGAGCAGGAGATGTTCAGTTTAGTAGAGCTCATTGGGCATTCGCCATCGGATCTTATATTTCATACATGACAGTACGATCTAAGTGGTTCGAGTGCTAGTTACCATTATGATTTTCATTAGACAGTTTGATATTAGTCCTTCAGCTCCACCGATTGACCAAGATCAGGCACATGATGAGCCGGGCGATGATGATGATGATTGTGGCGCACATATGCATGTACTGCACCGGCAATGATGCAGGCATCCGATCCATACACGCCTGGGAGTGACGCTATACTACGTAGGAGAGAGAAACAGATATGTACATATTTTATATGTACTATTGTAATATTTTTAATTATATTGAATGTGATCGTTAAATTCTACTATTTGTATTTATTCTATTTCATTTATATTTTAAATTTTTTATTAGGTTATATTTTATTTTTGAAACATATCTAGATATAAACGTCAATGCTCTAGAACAAAGGAGCGGGTGAATGTAATAAATACAGAAAAATAATTTAAATATAACATGATCAATATAGAATATCTATATGATAAAATATGGAAAAAAAAAACGCATATTTACATTTACTGTATAATAATGCGTTTCGAGATTTTCAATCTACTAAAAAAACAATAAAATACAAAACTTACAATTAAAGAATGAAATAAAATACATATTCGACTTATTATGTACTACATTATAAAAAATTATAATATTTCTGAAATAATATATATTAATTTTTCTTTTAAAATAAAAAAAGTCGCCCAACTATGTACCAAAAGTCGCCCGCGCGCCAGGCGATTTCAATTTAACGGCAGCCCACTAACGGCCATAAAAAACATGCTCCCTTTATTAATTTTTTCTTAATTTTATTTATGTTTTTAATTAATTAATTTAAAATACCTAATTTTAAAATTTTATCAAATTTCACATTCAACACAGAATTAATTTTATAACCAACAGCCTTTCTTTAATGAAAAAAATACTAACCAAAAGATGAGACCAGCAACATTAATCATTTTCTTAATTTGATGCACCATAAACTGCAGGCTGAGACCAGCAGAGATGAACTCTTCCTGAAATAAAAGGAGAGAGCAACAACTAGAAAGAAAAACTGAAAAAAACCAAAAAAAAAAAACTACAAAAGAGACTGTTTTAGGGCATAGAATATATACACAGAAAAGAAAAGTGAAACTTCTATACAGAGATTTGGCTTGCCATCTCATTCTGAATAAACATTGAGCATATCATATGTAAGGGTTAATGTGAGAGGAGTAGTCTCTGATGCCGCCACCTTCCCACCCCATCCACTCCTCCCACAAATCCCAGCTCGAATCATACATCCCCCGCAGGGGCTCGTCGTAGTCGCCGTACCACTCTTGAGACTGCCACGACTCCGGCAGCTCCTCTTCCTCTTGCTCTAATGCCCTCAGGTTGCTCATCACAACCTGCAGTGTGATTATTACTCATCAATTAATCAACTGTTATGAGGAAATATGGTAGATCTCTTAACAACCCAATGTCGAAAACGTAATTTGGAGATGCATAGCATTTATTAGATGAGATAGCTGAGGAAAATCAGAGTAATATTCATTTTATAACCTGCCCCGTTTGTTTGCCCATTTAAAATTAACCTAGTTTAATTTTAACCAAGCATATCACATCACATATAAAATTTAATATTAAATATTAACTTTATTTCACATCTTACACACATTACTAAAATAATAACTAACTTATATCACATCCCTCACATATCTCAATATAATAACTAACTTATATCACATCCCTCACATATCTCAATATAATAACTAACTTTACTTCACATCATTCATAACTTTTAATAAAAAATATCTCTATCTAAGTTTAATTTTAATCTTGTTAAATTTAACGTTACAAACAAACAGGTCTTTATCATAAATTTAACACTTTTTTGCCCTCCATTTCTGTGCAGAAAGCAAAATTAATGGTTTTGTAGGGTGGCAACTTTGCACCCTATTTTGGAAGACATTACTGGACTTGGGAACAGTAACATCACATAGTAATGCGAAACCAGCAGAAAAATAGTCAGCAATGGAGCGAGAAATAACATTAACTAACAATTCTGCCACATATCAGCATTTTTTCTATCTATAAAAACTTTTTTGCTAAATACAACATAGTCAAGCCCATCATAGCATGATTAGATCCATATGTTGCACTTTATTTCTCGTACATAGAGAACTTCTATGCCTCTCTGTGAAGAACATAGAGCCAAGTAGTCTAGAATTTATTATGTTACCTATGAGTAATTGAATATGCTACATATGAATTGAAATATGCTAAGTATGCGTTGAAATATGCTACGTATGCGTTGAAATATGCAATACATAGCAATAAAAATACTTATATATAGCAAAAAAACCTATATATAACAATGAAATACACCATTTCTCACAAAGTTAACATCTTATCTCAACTCCACTCTATCTCTAGTTCTACATTGTTCTAGTGTAAGAACCAAATTGGTGGGGGCACGGAACAACATTAAATTGGACGGCTAAGATGACGATATGTGCTGAATCAAAATTCAAATTGATTAGAGTTATTAGAGATTTTCATATTAATTTTATTTTAATTTGATTTGATTTGATTCAAAGCATATTTGAGAGATTTGAAGACTCGTCACATTTGGATTTGATTTTATTTTATTGTAATAAAATTAGTTTAATATTTTATTTTTTGCATTTAATACAAATTTCTTCATGGGGTCTCTCTATTTAAAGAGGTCATCTTGCGTTGTAATAAAAGCAGCATTTGATGAATGACATTATGTTTGAGTTTTCTCCAAACTTACATCCGAGTTAAGGGGTCGATATTCCGGTGAAGGAAATGGTATGATTAGTCTTTGGTAAGAATCATCAAATTAGCCTAGTTATCCACTTTTCAAAAAAAAAACTTCTCTATCCATTGCTCTCTCTCTCTCTCCGAATCATCTCGGAGCGCTTCTAGTACTTTGCGCACTCGCCCACCTTCGACGCTCATTGCCTCCTCGTTCCTCCCCTCTGACACGTGCCCACCTTCACTACCCGCTACCTCGTCGACCAGCGCGAGACAACTCGTTATTTTCTTTGCTGCTCGACTCACTGCTTCGCTCGAGGAATGTGCCACTCGCATGCCTCACCTACATTGCTATTATTTGAACTTATCATCTACTACTTAAATTTAATTGATCAAGGTATAAATTCTTTTCTGAATCTAATTAATCTAATTATTTGATTTCAATATGAATTGTTTACTTGATTTAGATTATTTATTTGGCTCTAATTGTGTAACTCGATATTTATTTGAGTGATAATTACTGTTTGATTTAAGTGTGAGACATCTGTCCTAAATTCTTAAACTTCGGAACTGATTTATTGAATTTAAAATGGATGCCCTAATCTATTTTGATAAATTCTTATTTATCAGATGATCCAATTTAATTTTAATTTTAAAATATTTTAATATGCGGGATTTAAAAAATTTTATTTATTATATATTTATTTAGAAAATATTTTATGCTTAATTAAAAATAATTTACTAATTAATTTTGCTGATTATAAGTTTAAATTTTTATTTTTTTTTGTCCCGCATCACAAATCTATGCAGGTAAAATGTTGGTTTTCATTTTTTAGGTGTAAAATTCCAAAAAAAAACATGGTCTTTCAACGTGCAATGTTCAATCAAGGAGATGATGTAGTTAGCTCAGATTTTATCAATGATAATATCATAAAATCCAACAAAACATTCAACCTAAAAGATTAGCTCTCTGTCGCATAACAAGCCCTAAATCATTCTATAATTAGAAAGGGTATCGGAGGAAGACATTACATCATATGCTTCATTGATGCGATGAAACTGGACGCCACAATTGCTTCCCTTGCAAACATCCGGATGGTACTGCCAAACCCACAAATTCGCGATTCAAAACGGAATCCATTGAAACAAAAGGAACCCTAAATAGATTCCACAAACAGAAACCCTAATTCACGGTAAGAGGAATACCTGAAGCGCAAGCCGGCGAAAGGCCTGCTTAACCTCCTTCTCTGACGCCCCTGGCTGTAACCTAAGTGTCCTGTACTGCTCCGTCAAGCCGCTGGCGGATCCTCCAGCGGCGAACACTGCTCCAGCGTTCTTCCTCCTCCTCCCGGCCGCGGCCATCCACGAAGATCCGATTGATCCCCCAGTTCCCATCGAAATCGCCATCAATCTCGAATTACCCGATCCTCAAAGTCGATCCCAATGATCTGAATCTCACGCCAACGGAGAGCTACGAAGAGATCTCAAAAACGAACCTTCTGTTATATCCTTCCTCTATCCCTTTCGAGATGAAGCCTTGGAGAAAATCGGAACAATGGCTCTTCCTTTTATAGCGTGAGGGGATGAGGAAGAGGCCAAATGCTTACGTGGCACGTGGTGCACGGAGGCGTGGCGCTTATCCATATCCATTAATTATTTGCTTTTTCCCTACCCTCAAAAACCAAAATATTTGCCTTTCTGCTCACGTGCGTTGCACATGATTTATTAAAAATATGAAAAAATTAAAAAAAATAATAAAAAATAAATTATAAACTATAGCAAAAATATTTAAAAAATTTTATAAAGAACAATAAAAATTTGCTAGCTATAAACAAAGTAATAGTCTTTTCTTGAAAATTCATATGTATCTAAAAAATTGTCTCAATAGAGCTCAAAACATTATATAACTACATATTCAATACTCAAATATTAAATAATCATCAATACTCATCAAATATTACAATTTACTTATGATACCATGCTCGCAAAGTTCATCAAACATTTTAAAGGAGTTAACAAAAATAATATGTTATTGTTATTAAGCAAGTAAAAGTTGTTTCTAGAAACTGCAGAAATGAAAAGGAGGCAAAGAAGTTGATCACGTTGACATGTTAGTAAAGACTCTCGTTGACAGTTGTCCTGCAAGAATAAATGGCAAGTTAAAATTATTATTATAAAAAATATCATCGAGTTATAATAGAATAAAAAAAATCAAATAAACTAAAAGAGTTTAGCAAATAAGCTAATTGTCGTGATATACTTTTTTTACTTGTTGAGGCAGCAGAATGATCTTTATTTTTGAATTCTGCTACGAAAATGATTCTTATTTTTATGCATGAAATATTTTTGTATTGATCAACATTACGTTGAATGTTGAAGTTGAACCGTTGGCTTTGTAGTTCTTCAATGGGTATTTCAGCATTATAAATTTTGACCTGCATGAAATGTCATTATTTTAATTAGATTTTCAATATTTTATGCACAGTGAAATTTTTAGTATTTAATACATTTATTCTATAAGTTACAATATTACCTCATTTTTCATAGCTTGAAACATCTCTGCAATTATATTTACAAGTTATTCTGCTTATTATCCAAATACTATAACAGTGGTGCTATTTGTTTCATCTTCTATTACTGTTTCAGCTATTAACCTAAGAAATATGAAATTATTTTTATTTTAGCATGCATTCATATATTGGTATATGTTCAAATAAAATTAATACTATTACTATACTACTTCAATCATAACAATTTAAGGAGGCATGCAAATAGGATTTTATTCTAAAGAGATGATTTCTTATAGTAATAAATATCATCATATTTTTATTGATTGGTCATATAAACAATTAAAGATATTAAGTACAAGGTAATTTCTATGACCAATTAAAACTATCAAGTAGAAATTAACATAGTATGGTGCAAGCCTTACAGCAAACACAATCAGGCTTGTATAACAGCAAAAGTAAAATCCAATCCAAAATCATTTAAAATGATTAAGTAGAAATTAAATTAGGGCTGTATAAGAACAAAATCCATATTTAGTAGAAATTAATGGATAAAATGATAAAAAAAGATAAATTACCTACTTTCTTTGTCCCAAAAAAATTGAAAAAACAAAACGTAGTTAAAAATATACACCTTAATCACATGAGTAATATCTGAATGCCTAAAAAAAATAATCCAAAAAAGGCTTGCTGCTCAATAGGTATATATTGAGAAAGGTTCTTTCTACACAAAAAAGAATTTTGATGATGAAGCAAAGTATTTAAAGCAAATAATAATTAAACATCAATCTTGCATGAGAAAATGAGTATACAAAAAGTATACCATGAAGAATCTCAAAAAAAAGAACAAATATAAAAGCAAGAAAAATAGCAAGAAACAAATCCATGAATGGAAATATATTAACAACTGAATTTGATGAATTACATGAAAATATATTAAGCAAATATATTATTGTAAACATTGTTTGAATGTTATTTTGATGTGAATTGAAATATAAGATAGGCTAATCAAAATTTTCAATGTATTAATATGTAAAATATTACCGAGATGTTGCTTTTGTTGTGCTGTTGCAACATTTGCAGTGGAATGCTTCAATGATTGATCTATCTGTTTTTCTTCCGCAAGAGCTACAAGCTATGTATGATTGAATATTTAAAGATTTTAGTTTTACTTTTATTTGATATATGTTTAGCTGCATCAATATGTAACATGTTAGTAGAGAATAAAATGATTTAATATGAAAGCACTTTAAATTTCTAGTTACCTTATCGATTGTTGTCTCGACGTTGCATTGGTTTAGTAGGGCATTGAGTGATATTTGCTCAATATTGGTATTCCATCAGGAAGAAAGTCGCTTTTTAGAACACACATCAATGTCTTTAGAAGATTGAATTTTAGTAATATTTTTTTGTTGACTTGTAATACAAAAATTGAGATATATTTTTATGTATTTGTTTGTCTTTGTAGAAATTATCACGTTTGTAAAAAGTAAAATTCTGTGAGCAATACCAAATTCTAAACTTGTTGCTTCTTGATGTGTCTGAATTGATAATGACGCTTGTCATTGATGTTGTTGAAAGAGATGAACCTTTTCGAATATGTATAGAAGAAAATTATTAATTTAGAATAAATTTATACTTGTAAAGATGCTTAGAAGATTACCTCGATATGTGGTTTGTCGCAATCTTGTTGCTTGTATTATAAGTAATGAATTTGTGAGTAATTCATCTATTTTCATAGCGTTCTTCGCATAGTCATCCTATAAAGAGAGAATTGTGAGTCTTAAGCTAGTTTAAATATTAAATTAAATAAAAAAATACGATCAGCAATACTTTTTATTGTGCGAACATAAACTATTTTTTGCTTTTAACAATTTCTTTTTTTTTTTAAATATGGACTCACCTTTCATCTATGAGAATGACACCTCGAACACTGTCAGTTGAACTATTTGATCTTCTGAATGTTTACAGTGGTTGTTTCAATAGCAGCTGCTATTATATCTGCATATGGAATTCAAAAGTATTTTAGATATATGATGAATTTATTGTTAAAATAAAGTACTTATATTTTAATTTACAATAAGAATTTAGAAGATACTTAGTAGTTTGTCGTTGGCTTGAAGTTGTTGCAAATTTTCTATAGCTGCATAGATGATATCTGGTTGTTGGATGCTACAATCTCCAACGGCTTTAGAAATTCTTGTTTTGCTATTGAATTTCAATTGTTTGTCATTATCCACTATTTGATATTGCAGCTCTATTGTAAAAACCAAAGCATTTGATATATAGTAGATTTCGCCTTCATGTAAGATATCATCAATGATTTTAACATCATTGCCAAAAGCAACATCTTGGATTTGGTTTCCCTGTAAATACAAGAAATTAAATTCAAAGTAATTATTGTTGCTTCGCAAGAAATTCATAATATTGACAATAAAGAATTAATCATTAATTTAAATACCTGTTCATCTGTGAGAATATATGTTTGGTAAATCATACTATTATTCCTAGAAGCTTCCGCACTTGTTTTCTTTGTCACCAGCAATTTTAAAGGATCTTTAAGAAATCCTGTAGATATTTTTGACAATGAAATATTTGTTGATATCATCTGCAAATAATGAATAAATATATTATTTATTTTAGAAAAGAAAAATAGGCAAAAGTCTAAAATTTCAATTTCAATAAAAATAGATAAATATAACAGCTGTTTTTCACTACAAAAAATAAATTAAGAAAAAAAAATTTATAGAAATTTTGCAAATTTAAAGAAGAGTATAATTTTCTCTGATTCCTCTTTCATTTTTGACTTTTTTGAACTTCTTGTGATTTTTCACTTTTGATAATTAAGTATTGCAACGTGACAAAAGATTTCTATAAATAACATTCCTTGTTGAATTGTTCGATATATTTTCATGACAAGTTGGCTTGATAAGTACCTTTGTTGTGTTGGATGATATCATATGCAATAATGCTACATATAATTGACCATGCGCAAAAACAATTCTGGCAAGTATATTCCAACTTTCTTTAATGTTTGACTTTGCGATTTATTTATAATCATTGCAAAACATAATAAAATTGGAAATTATTTTCTTGTGAATTGAAATGGAATCTTTGATTCTTCAAAAGATTGCAGAGGAATTCGTGACAACAAAACACATGTTCCTTTGAAATTTTCAGTGATGATCTCAGCATCGATTATATTTTTGCTAAACATTTTTGCAGATGAACTAGGAACCATTTGATAGTCCAGACGATGAATCTAAACTTCGTAGTAGCATGACCGGACAATTCTCTTTAAGTGTCAACTTATGTGGTGGTAGAGCAGCTGGCAATAGGTCATTGAGAAAGTTTGCATTAATTAAGGTGTTCTCTTGTGATCCAACAAGGGAATATGTAGTAATCGTATTATTGTCCAGGAAATTGATCAATAATCATGTTGTTTATTTTCTCTACATATTCATTCTTCATTTCCTATTCTAAGCAAATATTTAGAGAAATTTGGATCATTGATGGCTCTCATACTTCAAGTTAAGTGTAATTTTGTAAGATGTGGCCATAGAAATGACATAACAATACTATTATTTACGCTAATATCTTCGCCTTCTTGTATAACAGGTAAAATTTGACTAAAATCACCTCCAAGAATAATAGTCTTTCCACCAAATATGATTTCAGATTCCATTATATCTTGAAGTGTTTTATGAAGAGCTTCTATATAGCATTTTCTAGTCATTGTCGCTTCATCCCAATTATGAGTTTTGCTCAGCGAAGCAGATCCGCTGTTGTAGACTGTTTACTAATATTGCAAGTAGTCGCCTGCTTCATATTAATTGAGATTTTGAATCTAGAATGAGTTGTTCGGCCACCTGGTAAAATAGAAGCAGTAACCCCAAAAGTTGCGGTGGCTAATGCAATTAATTTTTAATTTCTAATAGTGGCCAATAAAGCTCTGTATAGAAACAAATTTTCTGTACCTCCAGGTCCATCAATGATGAATGCAGCCATTCCTCCACAATCGATTGATTTTAAGATTGTGTCATAAATAGTACGCTGATATGAGTTCAGTAGAGAAACCAACTTGAGTTCTTCTGAAACTTGTATTGATAATTCTTGTTCAAATTCTTTGGAAATCATTTGTTTATTATGCTCTATTGTAGGTATTGAGACGTAATCAATAATTTGTTTTCCCATGCCTTGTAAGAAAGAATCTATATACTGTTCAAAGTTACTTGTAAGATTTTATCAGGATCATTAGTATCACGACGAAAGTCATCAGCAAGTTCATTGTAGCATTTGTTGAGAAGCACTGTGGGGTTTCCAGGAGTATAAAATACTAACAACGTTGCAAACAATCTTCTGAAGGCATTTGGCATTTTTAGTATCACTGCCTCTGCTGAACATTCGTAGATGTTATTATATGAATCAAGTAATCTTCTTGCGATTGCAGCATCTTGAAATGAGTTAGCTGTACTTAATATTTTGATATATTTGCAAATCAGTGAAAAATGTAGGGCCTTTGACATGATTAAGTAGTAATCTAAGATAGTATCGTTCACCTTCAGCTGGATTTGCTAAAGCAATACGACCAATAACTTTTTGTTTTTTCTCTTTGACCAAAATTTTCCTTGTCGATCCCATGTATAGTATTCAGATAACTATTTATATAAAATCTTTTTTGCTTCAATATCCATAGCATTTAGTGTTAAAAACTCGGTGAGCATTGTTGTCTTATAAAAATCAAATGACAATATTTTTTGAAGATCCTGAGATTCTTGAAATGTAATTGTATACTTATGTGGTAGATGAACTTGCAATGTGGCGATAGATGAATTTCATTTAAAATGAATGCATAAATTCTCCACATAGCTTCAGGAGGTGAAATCCATCTGCCAGTTTGGAATTGTTTGATTTCATCAACAAATAATTTAGCATTTTTAGTGTCTGCCAGATTGAATGCAATCTTATCATGACCTTTGTAGATATATTTGTATAAGTATTTCACTGAACTTATTGATGAGCAAATTTCTACGTTCAAATGATAGTCAAAACGATAAAGTAAATAAGGATTATAAGGAACAACCCATCTGTTATCAAGCACAGTTTTTCTTACTTTCACTTGAATTTCATTATTTCGTCGTCTATATATAGGATAACTATCTTTTGCTTGAATAGTATACTCACAGTATAACTTCGAATATCTACTTTTGCAATATCCCTTTCTGCTCATACAAACATTTTTAGGATTTTTTTCACCACATGGCCCATGCATCATATGTTTTAAAACTAAGTCAAATAACAAAGGATGCTTCTTTGCATCAAATATTTCAACTGCAACATACTCATCATATGATTCTGCAGATGTTATCTTTGGACCCTCCTTTAATATTATGAGAAAGTGTTCATATGGCAACCCTCTTTTTTGGAACTCAACAACATAAACCAAAGCTGCAACTGGTCCAAATTTTTTTTTAATAATCAAGTCCTTTAATTCAATCAATTTTGCTTTAAATATTCTACATGTCAAGTCTAACATATTTCGTACTATTTCATTTATGCCCAATTCAGAGAGGATTTCGCTCCATGCAGGATTGCAAGTCACATAAGGAATGCATTTGGCTTTCCATAGCGTTGCACCAAGGACATGACATCTAAATATTATTTTTGCATATCACGAAGGCTACTTATAAAACCAGTAGATAATATAACACATTTTTCATTTTTTTATGCATTTCGCTCTCCGAAAGCAACACTATCAACTACTCCTTGATAAAGTTCTGCTCGAATTTTCTTTTGTTCTTTTCTATAAAAGTCCAACTTGCCAGTTTCGATCTTGATATACATATCAACTACGTATTGTTGTAGAAGACGACCACTTCTAAGTAATATTGAATTTTCTACAGGGCGTATTTGTAATTTATAATAATAATATTCTCTGCAAGATACTGTCCTTTTTTTTTATCTTGTGCTTTTTTCCTCAGATTGTAGCATTTCTTCAATTGTTGAAAATGTTTCCCTTTGAGCCTGTCTTGTGTTGAATGTATTCGAGACTCTTTATCTGATTTTAATATACCTGATGCCATCCCACGTCACCATAAAGAAATAAAAGAGGATAAGCAAAAGATCATAACACCCATAGTAATGTTGAATCTTATAAGATTGTCCTGATGAGCTATATATTAGTATCTGAGGACCTTTCATTGGAGGATCACTTGTTTGCTCAAGTAATATCCCAGCTACTTGACTGCTTGTTGGAGTGTTGCACACTCGTTGATCTAACTCAAAATGAGTTCAAAGAACCAATTGTTCTTTCTTTTTTTGCTTTAACATCCGTTAGACTTCGAAAGAAAATACTGTACGAATTTTTGGATAATAAACAAGATAATGTCTCCTTTAAATGCGTGTTTCTCTGAGCACGATTTGCTATCTCATTTTTTGTGTCATAAAAGTAAAGTTGAAGTGTTGACAATTGCTAATCAAAATTTGAACTTGTTTTGAGTGAATGGTACATTTGTCCTTGTACTCTGAAGGTGTAAACACCTTATTTATTTTTTGTTAACATTTTGTTTTTCTTGTCGTATTTTTTTCTAACTATCTAGTATTCTTGCAATATATGTGTGAAAAACTTATAAAACTAATATATCAGATGTAGAATAAGTTTATGAATGTTAACATATCTTTAAACTATTGGAGTACTAAAATATTCTTGATATTTTTAGTAGTACTTGTTCAATCTATCAAAAGAACAGAAAAACATTAAGTATATATAAATAAAAAAATGCTACTAAAAATACTACCAAAATAGTTATAAATGAAGAATCGTCTTTTCATGTGGATTGAAATAAAAGGTTGGCACAAAACTTTCTTACTATTTAATCAAATTTTTTATTCCTTGTGAAAATAGCAAGTAGGATGTTAATTTTAATAATTAATAAAGATTCGTCTCTTGATGCGGATTGAAATAAATGGTTGGCGCAAAAAATACTACCAAAGTAATTATAACATTCACATTGGATTCATGTTTTTAAATGCTTTTTACATTACGAAAATTCTAACATGCTACATACTATTTGGAATCATCCAATTTATACATATAATAGAAACTTTGAAGCTCTAAGATGTAAAGGAAGCCTTTTAACATACCTACTAACATTCTCAGGTTTCAAATTTAGAACAATGAAGCAGTTATATATTCAGTATAAACTTTACCATATGCAGCATAACGCAAGTTTAACTATTGAATAAAAAATAATTTCATCTAGAGAAGTGCGGGAAAATAAAAATAAGTGCCTTCAGTGACATATTATTCGCTACCCAAAAAAAAAATTTGCATAGAGTTAGCAGGGTGACATGTATTGAGCTAGAGGTGTTAAGCTAGAATCTAAGTGTGACCCCTTGTTTTCAAAGCATGTTTAATGAACAAAGCAAGATAGAGTGTTAATTTAATCACAAAACTTGTTTGTTCTATCCACACTTACAAAGATAGATGTGATTGCACCAGATGAAACGTATTAAGATTTAAACTATCAATCGCTCCATTTCAACCTGCAACAGCAAAAGTGTGATTAGCTTGCGGCAATAAATAATATTTGATGACAATGAATTTGCAAATTAATGTATTTCAAAAATTTATATACCATAACATTGCATTCAGTTCTATGCTTCAATTAAGATTCTTATTACACAAGTTTAGATGCGATCCAAGAATAAGTCCAAATCTATGTTGTAATGCAATCTTACCATCATCTTTAACAACTACTGATCCAATAACACTCTATGCTCTTGTAATCTCTGATAATTATCTGATAACGTACTCTTCCCTAGCAACCGCTGCCCTTGCTTCTTCGAGCAGAACTCCCGGTTGTGGAGTTACTCGGAATGCTGCCAAGATATCAGTATCAACACAGTTAATGCCATCGCTTCATAAATACAACATAGTGTCGCATCATAAATACAACACAATGTTGCTTCACATGAGATATATAGATAAATTTAGAGAAGAATTTTTTTTTAGGAAATCTACTTAGATCCATGAACTAAAGAAAGGCCTCCAACAGAGAGGAGGACTGAAATTGAAAGGCTTAATGAGGCTTCAATTCAAAAGCAGAGCCCCAAGATGCTTTCCATTTCTGAAGGTGTCCATTACTTCAATTTCACGAATATTTTCCTCCATAAAGTGAAAACGAAAAACGAAGGATAGAAAGAGAAGAGAGGTGGAATGAACGACTCACTAAATGCGACAACAACAACTGAAGTCAGGAGTGACGGCGTAAGCTCGGCTAATGCAGATTGTGGAGGAAGCACCGAAACAGAGGGCTGTGTCCGCAGAAATCCTAGTGTCACGTGGTCCCAATCAATTAAATATCAAACACATGGAAGGGGACGGGCAGCGCCAGCGGCGGCGGTGGCGGCAACATAGTAAAATTTCTGTCAATCAAACACCGGGGAACTGTTCACATGGAAGGGGCGGGCAACACTAGCGACGGCGGTGGCGACGACATAGTAAAATTTCTGTCAACCGAACACTGGGGAACTGTTCACCGGATGAGCGTTGTGGATAGCAACAGCACGAAGGTCAGTGAAAGGTCAACGGGCATTTTTGCTAGGAAGAAGTAGCAATGGTAGGGCACGAGGTGAAACAAAAAAGCGACAGAGAAGCCCTAGTCTCTTCAATTGCTCAAAATACCGATTCATGAAGTATCATCTAGTTCAGCCACTTCATATGAAGCCCTAGTCTCTACAATTGCTCAAAATATCGATTCATGAAATATCACCTAGTTCAACCACTTCATATGTACAACAAAAACAAACAATATTTTTACTCAATTATTCTCACCTTTAGAATAGTTATATATATATATATATTTGGTAGCCCTATTTTTTATAATTTATTTCCTATTGAGTTCTATTTCATAGGAGTACAGAAAATAAAAATAAAACATTCCTTTAATTTGGAAACTATTTCAAGCAAACTTTTGTGATTGATTTCATGAAAATTGATCATTAAATTATATATATTTTATAAAAAGATATAGTTAAACGTTTATAATTATTAGGGTAAATAGCATCTGGGTCCCTCTAGTTTGGTCGTATGTGCAAATAGGTCCCCCGAATATTTAAATGTAGCAAACAGGTCCTCTAATTTGATGAAATATGCATATAGGTCCTTGGCCGTAAC
>KZ451906.1:1942875-1978383 GCA_002786265.1 Apostasia shenzhenica
GGACCTATATGCATATTTCATCAAATTAAAGGACCAGTTTGCTTCATTTAAATATTCGAGAGACCTATTTGCACATACGACCAAACTAGAGGGACCCAGATGCTATTTACCCTAATTATTATTATAACACTAATATTTATTTTTTATGTCATAACTCCTAAATGTCCTAATCATACTAATTACAAATGTCTATATAAATGTATTTTTTTTACTGTGCCATATCTGCTTGGGCTGCTGCTACAATGGAGGAGCTATGAGCATTTTCGCTTCAATGTTCATACAAATGTTGCTTAATTAATGTTCGCTTGTTGGATTTATTATTTGCGCTGATAAAACTAAAAAGGGAGCCAAAACGAAATTCGAACATTGGAAAAAATACTTTAAAGTCTAAAGATTTTCATTTCAATAGATCAAAAATTGAATATATGGAATTGACATTTTTGGTTAAAGGCATATGTGTATATTTGCATCATAGTACCTTAACAATATAAGATTTTGGAGTTTGCAATCTTGGGAAATATAAACTAAACTAAATAAATTCAATATTATTTATATATCAAAATATTCATCTTTTTCAGTACTATCTTAAAAAGTTTGTCCCATCATATTTAATTGAATGAAAATAATATAAAATAAAATATTTTAATAATATTTAAAATTTAAATAATATTTGTATAAGTATTATTTTAGAAGTAGTATACAAATAAATAAATTTTAAATAAAAATTATAATATCCTTATATTAGATCTAGTTGCACGTTTTTATATATTTTATTTCTGTAAATCATATATATTTCTAATATGGTACCATCAAAATTTGTTTCACAAAATTAGTCATAAATAAAATATAAAAATACCACAGAAAACAACTTTTTTGTAATGTGAAATTTAAGATAAATAATTTCCCATAAAAAAGATAAACAATTATAGCAGAATGTGAAATATATTTATTGAGGAGTTTTGCACGTGTAAAATCTTTTTAAAAACTAGCATGTGGTCCATTATCTACTCATTAATTAACAAATTGTGGCATTTACATGTATAACACTTAAAAATTTTAAATTTACAAACATCTAATTGATGAAGTGCATAAATATTAAAGGATTTACACATATTTTAGACACCTAGAGCCTGTTTATTTGTAAAGTTTAATTTTAGTTTAATTTAACAAAGATAAAATTAAACTTGGATAGAGATATTTTTTTATTGAAAGTTATGAATAATGTAAAAATAAAATTAATTAATATGTTAGGATATGTGAAGGATGTGATATAAAGTTACTTATTATATTAGGATGTGTGAGGGATGTGATACAAGTTAGTTATTATTTTAGTAATGTGTATAGGATGTGAAATAAAATTAATTTTTAATATTAAATTTTATGTGTGATGTGATATGCCTGTTTAAAATTAAACTAAATTAATTTTTAACTATCAAACAAAAAGGGCCCTAAAATTTAAATATTACATTCATCCATTCTAAGTGAATACAAATCATTAATTTGAGTCAAATGGAATGAAATATGACTTTCACAGATTTAACGAGTAAGACTAGATGAAATCTAACCAACTCTTAATTAAACTACAAAATTTATACTCGACATATCACAAAGAAGTAAATTTACACTCGGTATATCCTCCTCTTACTTCAATAACCTAGCAGCTACTCTCCTCCTCCTTTCACTCTCCTATGCATTGTTGTTGATGAACTTACAAGGAAATGCAAACAAAACCATCTCCTATCAATATTAAGTAGAATGCGCATTACTGCTCTCGACAATCAACCTTAAGTCTCACCCCTCTTGGTGAAGAAAGGACGCTATCCAAGTTGGAAACACAAGCTACAAGCTAGGGTGTCGTGGCATCAACAGAGTCGGATAGGAGGATAAGATGTGTCGAGCACAAGTTACGTCTTCAATTATACCAGATACCAACTTATTAAATTTTAGTATTTTTATTGATCAAAAATTCATTTTTAACTGATTCTCACCAAAGTTAAAAATAATCTTCGATCGATCCAATTTATCTTTGAATCCGATTCTCGTAAGATGCATGCATATTGCATAAAAGAAGGCTATAGATTCTGGATGAATTAAATCAGATATAACAAGTGTTTGAAGAGAGTGTTGGAACCTTCACCTGGAAAATACATGTAGAGCCCCATTCTTCAGTGCCACTATGCATTCTTGAATTGAAGAGAAAAAAACTCAGCTCTGTAGAATATCCTAATGATGGTATTTCTGCCCTTTGATAATAGTCCATGCACTGAAGAGACACAAATAAGTATCATCATCTTAATTATAAAGCATTAAAAATCATCATAATTCTTAAAGAGTGGGTTCATCTCCGTTTTGTTCATGATCGGATATGCTAATTGTACTGCCAGTCATTTCTTAGTTTAGAGAAAATAAAGGAAAGAAAGTATGTAAGTTTCTTCATACCTACAATACATACCACGATTGAGCTTCAAAATAGATTCCCTAATTAGTCGATCCAATAGGAGACAATTTGGGATCAGATAATTCCAATAACACTTATCATGTTGGACAACAACAACAATAAAACTTCAATCACATGCTATTTAGGGCTGGTAATGTGGGTCTATCTTCTTCATTCAGATCTATTTAGAGTTTAACACTTTCAGTGAACGCAAGTCAAGGTTATCTACAAGTCATCTTTGGTCTCCACACCCTCCCGTCCCCCGCTGTTGGTGGGACATCTTGGGTTGGTTCCACTCGCATGTATTGATAACGAATCAAATTAATGAAAGATTATCTTAATATGAGAGCGTTTTATCTTGTCATGGTTATAATTATTGGCTTCTTTTATCATATAGTGGTAGTTGGGAGACTTATATAAAGTGAAAGTTGAAGACATGTGTATCATGAGGTAGTAATTGAAGACGTGTATCATGAGATAGTAGTTGGGAGACTCGGGTATCATGAAATGGTCGTTGAAATTATTTTTTATGTTGAAATTTATTATGTGTGATTAGACATGTTAGGTATGGAATAAATATGTAACTATTTGATGTGGAATGCAAGTTAAAGTATTTTCATTCTATTGATCTCTTGAAGGAAGAATACCTTCAATCTTAAATAAATTCTTAAGAGTGGGTTACTATTTTGTTACACTTGTCTATTTTTCTTTACTTTTTCTTTCCTTTTTTAAGTGACATTTATGCAGAGAGAACATTAAACATCTGTATTCTCATTTTATTCCCTGTAGGTGTCATGCCTAAAAAGAAGTAATTATGAAAAAAGAAAAGGTAAAAAAAATAACTGAAAGCACTCACGCTTTTGTAGTATAGTAGCATGATTAGTAGAAACTATGATTCAAATGGAATGGTGGAATACTTCTAATTAGTAAAACTCCATGTCACTTTAGCTTATAATTCAATCTCCTTATCCTCTATTTCAAAACAAAAAACATAAGTAGTTACATTCAAAATCAGAGGAAGCGATAAGCTAAACTACTAGTTCTTACAGTGATATGTTTTGAAGATAGAATTGAGGGACTCGAAATCTCTAAACTCTGAACCTAAAACCCCAAACTTATGCAAACTAAAAACATGGAGGGACACATAATCTCAAACATAAGTAATATGCCTATAAATAGCATAACCTTAATTGCTCTTGAAAGCACTGCCACGATACGTGAAGAACTTATGATCACTGTGTCAGCCAAACACTTGGACAAAGAAAGCAAAATAACCGCTTCCGTATGATGTAAATAGTAGATTGATGATGTGTATTAGCTAGTGCTCAAATAGGACAATTTAGGTTCCTATCTCGCTAGCATGCCACATAGAAAGCTATACAAGATGTTTGAAGGTTACAAATTAGTGTCAAACTAGAGTTTTAGGGATCAAAAGGTCCTAACGGAAGCATCTAGTTGAGTTCAAGTTAATTCTATAAAACTCAAACTCAAAATTTTTGAGTATACCAAGACTTTGAATTGAATTGAACTGGATTGCCTTCCCATTCAACTTAACTAGACTCAAACTAATTGAGTTTGAACCAAATTCAAGTCATTATCAAGTTTAAAAGGACAGTACTAATATTATATTACAAAGGAAAAATGTTTTCGGAAAGATAGAATTATAGACCTAAGTAGAGCAACAAAGCAACAACTAGAAAGGTTTCTAAAAGCCCAAAGTATTTTCAGACTACTCTTATACGCTAAGCTAAAAAATAAAACAATTCAAAACTCAATGATCAACAAAAGAACACAAAACAAATAGGTCAAGACTACTTGGAGATGTGTGAGCCTATTAGTTTACCAGTCAAATCCACATCAAATAATAACACAATCTCTGGAAAAATTAATTCGGAAAAATTAATGAAAGATTCCCCCAACAGCCCTTCTTAGTTGTTCAGTTTGGAATAAAAAACGTTCTGCAACATTCAAACACATTGTTTGACAACATCTTCCATAGTTCCTTTTCATGTTCAGCACGAAAGGATCATGGATCTACTAATTCCTTTGAAATACAGGTACGATTTGGGGATAAGATATGATACAATACTAAAACGACAATATGACAAATCTTGAAACTAAAGGATACAAGTACAACAAGGATACACTCTATAAATTATGAAAAGTATTAGTATGTTTACAAACAAATTGTCAACTTCATCTACTCTAAATTACTTGTAGCTTATTTAATCGTTCTTTACAAGCGAGAAGACAAGCTCTACGGGGAGAGATGCATGATGAAGAAATAAGGCAATGTTTGCTAGGTGATGAGATGAGAATTCAATGAGAAATGCGAAGAGAAACTAGAGAGATATAGTCCCTTGGTAAGATGGATGTTAGAAATCATGTACCTTTATCTTTAAAATAAAAACATTTAATAATAAAAGACCACAAATTAATTCGGCATCCATCATATCTCATGTAAACCTCTACTGCATTCCATGTGTAAGCACACAATTTATCATGCATATCCATAATTTGTTATTTTATTCAAAGATTCGATATGCATCAAGGGCATATTGGGATCGTACCTAATATAGGTACAATATGAGTATGTCAATCTTTTAGAAGTTTTCACGTTTTGTAGATTGACATATTGACATGGCTTTATTGCCCTAAATTTTTCTTCATAATCTAAATCTTAGAAACACACAAAGCAATGATTACCGATAAAGTTGTTCGAGTAGAACCAACAATGCAATTTGATGGTTTAACACCATTGAGGATAATCTGATAGTCAAATCAGCACGCTTATGCAAAAGTGGCCCATGACCATAAGGACCTCCAATGCAAAATACTAGCCTTGATGATCCCTGCAAATGTTTTGATGGAAAATTTAGAATGACATGCAAATTTGCATAACTGATGTTATCATCTACCTAATATGTACTATAAATAGCAGGTAAATTATAAATTATCACTTAAAATGTATTAATTAGTGACAGCTTGATGATAACCAATAGAACTCAGAAAAAAATATAATATCCAATTTTTAAAGTTCTCAAAAAATTCAGATCATTGTATCCGTGCTAAAAAAAAAGTCTAGGCCTGTTGAGTCCTATGAACTAAAGACTTTAAAGGCAAGATCAGAAAAATAACAAATTTATTAAGGATGCTCAAAGCTTTCTAAGCACTAGTTTTATACTCGGTAATCAACTATGACAATAAATCAAGAGCATACCCTCCTCCCTGCATCTCCGATCAAATCAGCCATATCGTTTGACATTATATCTGCACCATGCTCATTCAAAACAACCACCTAAATCAACAAAACAGTTAAAATAAAGCAGAAAGCTGTAATAATGTGTGAGATAAAAAGAGATTAGATCTTGGAAAAACAATTGTTGCATCTTAATATTTCCTCCTTTTTGCAAAACTTTGAGGGCTAGTATTCAGATTTTGATTTAATAGTTGCGTGCATTGGTATGTGCACTTCTTTATTCTCACAACTCTAAGCAAGAATGAAATTAAAGGCTAACCCAATAGGGTGGTAAATGCAAATATTACCCAAGCCTTATAAATTGACAGTGCTATTGGTGCTCGAAATATAACCTTGTCACATTGGGTAACTACTTGATATAAAATGACGCACTCATAGCTAGAACGCAAATTCTTTCTTCAAGCACAATTGCACAAGTCCAAAAAACATTTGCTACTTAAGAAGGACAAACCTTTTATCAAGAGAAAATTACACATAGAACCCTGAGATCTTAGTGTTTTTGCATGCCAATCAACATATTTTGAATCTTAGCACCAAGGTCCTCGAGGTTTAAGATTTTTGCATACTGATCCATGGATTTTAAATCATACTTAGGTCCCTGAGATTTACAACTATCCAGCAATGTTATATTTATTTAGACCAAGCATGCAAAATGTTAATATCTCTTTCACTATCAATATAGGATTAAAACACTCAGAAACCTTGTAGCAATAGCAACATTCCAGGAAATTAAGGAAATACCAGAGACATAATATTTATCCATCTCAGAAGCCATTAGGTGAGGGTTGATGGATTAAATTAAAATTTAAAAAAATAAGGGATTCAGCAGCTCACACTGAAATGTTGGATTAAACCACCCAATAAATAGGAAATTAAATTTTGTTAATAAACTATGAGCCTTGTTTAAAGGGTCTTATAGGTTCACCTAATTGGTAAATGTTTTAGGATTACCTGTACGACATATTTTGTAATAACATTTGTGTTGGCTAAACTGCATTTGAAATCACATCAGACGAGGAAGGTCATATTCCTACAGCAACACTCATTCTCCCTTCAAGTAATAAGATTTTGGAATTTAGCTAAAGAATGGACCATGTGGAGAAAAATTTGGGATACAATCTCAGAAAGCTTTTTATAAGATTCAATTTATTATAATGATTACACTCTTTGGTTTTTCAACAATTCTCATGGCTCAAACATAATTCACTGAGTCAAAATATGTTTAGAAATTTCTCTCTTAGACAGACTTCAATTCTAATACAGAATACTGAAAAGAGAATCGGTATCCTAGTCATAATGAATCATGTTCAACAAATGGATAAAAATCTTGTGACAAATAGGAAGTTGATATGGAGTAGGCAATACCAGGTCTTCAGACTTGAGATGTTGCATGATGGTCATGTCTTCAGCTTCAACCTGAGCCTCAATGTCACTGATTATAACCACAACAAGTCAAGCTGACACTGTCATTCAGTTGCAAGGTTGACCCAAAGAGAATTTGATGCGAAGTACACTAGCACCAAGACTTATATTAGCTAGGTATTAAAGATCATTTGAAGACCAATTCTTTCTAGAAATAAACAACAAAAATGCTAAGAGAACAAGAAGAAGAAAAAAGAAGTCAAAAACTCTCATTATAGCAAGTAGGAAAATTACTATTCAGTAATAATGCCACATGTTCATAAAAATTGAAGACAAATTACTAGAGTTTATTTTAACATTTACAACAGCCAACATCACATGATTCAAAACTCTAATGATCTGATGTCAATGGATACACACATACCACGTTTCTAGATGCCTCATTGAGATTTGCTGCAGAAAAAGATTAATCAAAACACTCTCCTGTCTACAGCTTTAAACACTTTTGGAATCTAAGGCCTTGTTTGGTTGGGGTTCAAAACCCCCCAAAATTCCACAAAAAATACTTCTATTAATATTTTATATTTATTTCACATCATATATATTTTTAAATATCAAAAATCAACTTTATTTCACATCCTACACAAATTTTAACATTAAAAATTATCTTTATTTCACATTCATCGCATACTTCAATTAAAAAAAATCAAATTTATTTCACATCCGAAACAATTCACTTTTTATTTCACATCATAACATTAAAATAATTTTCTCTCTCCTTATCTCAAAAAAACTTAAAATATCTCAAAATCACGCTACAACCAAACGAGCTCTAACTATCTTAAAACCTAATATATTAATAATATCAGGCTCAAACTTAGTACGTTTTAAGGACTACATGAAATTCTCCAGAACATAATGTGAATTCTATGAAAGCACACATGTAATGCATCATATGCTTGTCTTCTCAAAAAACATATAATTAATGATCATAACTAAGTCCAATTAGGTTGACAATCCAAACCCAGCAAACCCAGATGAGAAAAGTTAAAGGTTGATGTTAGGTTGACTAATAATTATCATACCTTCCCAAATTTATGAAATGAAGGGGAATGGAAGATCACCAATAAGGCGAGTTAGAAAACATTTGGTGAAAGTGATTAAAAGAAAAGCAAAAGCCAACGGTAAATTGGAAAAATGTTTTAGAAATTTTTTTGATAAGTTAGGATTAACATCAAATCTTGTATTGGATAGAAATAGGATTCATAAAGTTGATCTCAAATAGTTGAGATAAATCTATGATGTAGAACCAAGGAAAGAAAGATAAACTCGAAGAAAGGGAAGAACATTAGAAAAGGAAAGAGTTGAGAAAAAAATTTATACAATCATTCAAAGGTTTGCCACTATTATTTATGGTTCAGGTCTTCTCTTTTGCACAATCACAAAGCTGCTAATTACAAAGAACAAAGGTTTATTTTATATAATCACGATAGAGTTTCAGCCAACTAACAAAGAAAAATAAAGCATAACAAAATCTAATAGATAACTACAAAAAATAATAATAAAGATACTAACTAATCCCCTTAATTCTTGAAACGCAATTACAAGAATCAATTGATATTTATACATATGATAGTTTACTTCACAACAAGGTCTTTAGTTCAAGTCCAAGATGGACCAGGTACACCAGGGAAAATAATAGACAAGGGATGCATGGATTCTCAAAAGGAGAGGACACAGGTCCCCCCTCCCTAGACTGGTCGTTTAGAATCATTCTCAATGAATCTAATCCAATTTATTTCATCGAGTCTTGAAGAAGACCATCTTCCTTTACGCCTAAAATAAGTATAGTGAAAATCCAAATGATGATAAGATTATGATCCAAGTCTATATCTCAAATCTTAATCACAAAGCCCCGATTGGCATCCACACAAAAAATATCATCACTAATTTAGCCACAAATGTCCACATCCAGCATAATTTTCAAATAATACAACAACAACCAAGTCATTATCCTACTAGGTAAGGTCAGCAACATGAATAATTTTATTTTTAAATAATAAATTTTTTTTTACATCTTACACAAATTTTAATATTAAAAATTAGTTTATTCTCACATTCTACACATACTTTAATATGATCATCAACTCTATTGTACATCTTACACAATTTCAATATAACAAAAAAACATGCAACACATCCATACAAGACAAAATTTGCCACTATTTAGCCATCTCATCAAATAGATAGAGTATATGCTTGATTTGTATGTAGCATTAATGGTCCATCAATTACTTGATTATTCAACAAAATAATGGGGTTATTCAAACCTTGCATTTTTTGGATTTGACCTTATACGGACATCCTCAATGCTACAATAGTGCCCAATTTTCTCCTTGTATTCATGAACCAAAAGCTGGGTTCCTTGGGACCTCTTCTTGCCAACTGTCAATATGCGGACAGGAATTGCTCTCCGCAGTAGATAAAAAAAAAAACACTTCATTGAACAAGATTTCTTTGAGAATAAATAAATAACAAGTACTAAAGTTTCAGAAAAAAAAAAAGTAATACATCTTAACCTGTTTAGTTCATGTACTATGGAAATTCATTGATGATCACATCAGTTTGCAAAAATATATTCAAATATTAAGATCTGGCTTTCATCAGCTTTATATACTAAATTCAATTAGTAAATGATGAGCTAAACAGGATACCAGATATGATACAAGACTATCATATTTCAGCATCAAAAAATTGGATTTAGTTCTAAAAGCCTAAAGGAAAAACAGACATGATGAACAGGCTATTTCCAAACTCCAAACATTCATCAAAAATAGCAGCAATAGTAAAAGAGAACAGCAAATTTACAAATAAGATGTATGTTAGCCAATATACAAAAAATATTGGAGATATAAAATTAATGACAGTATACCTGTCAAATTATGATACCAACAGTAGCTGATTCAAAGTACAGCAATGTGCATAGGGACAACTTAGTTTTAGAGAAAGAAACACAAGGATTTGAACTATACTTTTTTTTTTAAGGATGAATTTGAACTATACTTTGAGTAGAGAATAGCATAAGCAGATAAACATTCACTATTGACAACTACAGGCTAGATTGAGGAACTATAACCAAGATAATTTAATAAAGCCCATCACGTTAAGGCTTTTAGAAGGGCATAAACATCACAAGAAGCAACTTCTCCTTCAAAATGAGCTAATCTCACCAAACATGAAGACTGCAAGGCAGCAAATCGGAAAAAGAATAAGGTTGCAAATTTCTGATCCTAAATTTACAGAAAGAAATCGAAGTTAGAGCTTTAACTATCAAAGAAGAAAAACCCAGAGCCTTATTTCTTAATTTCCATCAATTTCTTCTCCCTCAAACACCACATATGCTGCTGCTAAAACTTATGCTTAGTAGCAACTTTCACAAATTTCTGGAAAAGGTATCGCTGAAGATCGGGGTTCTCAATAACCCAGAAAGTCCAGCACTCAGAAATGATAAACCAAATGAGAAGAAAGAAAAGAAAAGGGAGTTCTTACTACGGAATGACCCGAGTACTTGGATCTTTTCTCTGCTGGGAAACAAATTCAAAGTGGCAAGAAAAGGATTATTCGGCTTGGGCTTCTCCAGAATTAATGCGCAAGAAGAAACGGAGGCTTAGTTGGAATTTACCGGGAATAGGAACTGCGTTCTTCTTCACCGGGGAGAACTCCGCATGTAAAGAGACCGCCATGGATGCCAGCAGCGCAGGGAGAAGACGAGACTCACAGGCAGGAATAGCTGGGGAGAGTTTGGGGCAGATGTATAAACTTTCATTCTCCTGCTGTTATATATTATTCATTATTTTACCTATTTCATATTTATTTGAAATAATTACCTACATGCTACACAATTTAATTTTATTTATACCTTACTCATCTATTTTTAGTTAATTACGCTATACATACTCAAAATATTACAAAATCTTACATACACACATTTGAGTTAAAACTTAATCAAAATCTATTTGAAAAAACATATTCTGCTAGTAAATCATTAAAATTATATTTTTACTCTTAATGGTACATATTTTTCTCTTTCTTAATACTACACTAAAACGCTGATTTATTCTAATACGTCGCAGATATCTCCTTCCTTTATCACCACCTAAACATTAAAGTTTTAGGTATCATGTGCACGCTCAGATTTTTAAAATATATTTAAATATTCTTAAAATAATATGATGAATGACTCAGATTTTTTGTAATCTAACTATAGTTAGGTTTTTAAAAAATTATAATTACTCATTATAATAAAAATAAGTTAAAATATGTGTATGTAAGATTTTATAATATTTTGAGTGTACATAGCATAATTAATTAAGAATGGATGGGTAAGGCATAAATAAAACTAAATTGTGTGGCATGTTGGTAATTATCTCTATTTATTTTCATTCTGTTTCCTTCTATCCCAATTTTAATTTTCACAAATCTATACCCACCTCACCCTCCCTTGTTTATGATTTAACTATGAATTTATCTACGTAAAATAATTAAAATTATTTAATATTAAAATTTAATATAATATATGTAAATTAATATACTACAAAATTTTATATATTATTTTTCTAAATAATTAATTTAAAATAAATTATAATTATATAATAAATTTAAAATTTATATATAAATCTAATTATTTTTTAATTCTAAATATTAGCAAGTAATTTTTCCCGTACTCAAAAAGAGCAAGTATTTTTTAAAAATAATTATAAAATTAAAACAAAACTATTACGAGTCTAAATATAAATTAAAAAAAAAACAAAGATTATTATAAAAAATTAAATAAATCAGTTTGGGTATCAGAATTTTAAAATTTTTGAGTTACATTGAGTCAAGTACGGGACGGGGCGAATATGATTGACTCATACCTGAACCAGCCCCAATTTGATTATGAGGAACGGGTAAAATTTGAGTATCCATACCTCGACAACTTAATTGAGTATGGGTACAAATTGACATCCCTACGCACAATCACTAAAGTCGCATCTTTTTACACATATTTTATGAAATATCTATTGGAATTATATTTAGGTCCTCATGTTTTGGGATAATATTAACTAGCTTTATGATTTCAAACAAATTTTAATTAAGCTTCTGAGAGTAGTCGGTTCTTTTTTTCTTAATTTGATTTTTTTATCTTTTAAATAAAATTTAAATTTAAATATGAAATAATAAAAATACTATCCCTCTTTCAGTTCCCATCCTAGGACACTATCAATCGCTGTGCAAGCAACATTACACACTTATGTAGTAGCTTGTGTATGAGGGGCCACGCGTGAGTATAGTGTTGTTTGCGCACATGCATGATGCTAGCATATGACATCCCTATGCGGTCACATGTGCACGCAACTCTGGCATGCGATGGCCTTGTGCAGCTGCATATGTGCGCAACCCTGCTGGGATAAGAGGTGAGAAAGGAATGATATTTTTATTATTTTATATTTAAATATTTAATTTATTTAAAAAAAATTAAATTAAGTAAAAAAAATTGAATTTAAATATTAATGACAACCCTATGAATTTTATTAAAAAAATTTAAAACCATGAACCTACAATTTTAAGTTTTAAATGTTAAATTTTTTCTTAACAAAACTTTATCAAAATATCCTGAAAGAAACATTAAAATAGACAACTATATCGAAAAGCAAAATTTTGATATTTCTCAAACCTAAATATTCTCATAAATGTAGTTTAAAGGTTAAAAAAAGTCATTTTTTTAAACTAAATAAAAGTTTTTACAATGTATAGAGATCCAATTGGCAATAAATAAAAACTAAAACAAGAATGGGTTTGAAATATATCTCAAATAATATGAACTTGAAAGGAATATATTAAAAATATATATATTTATTTGTCCTACCTTTGTTTTGGCCAATTCTATACTAATAAAAAAAATAAAAAAATTGCCCGACTAATTTGGGATTTTATAATTCTTGAGGCTTGACTTGATTTAATAGTAAAAATGATAGTTTTAAAGTAAATTCTAGCAATAAGAATACATGCATTTTATAGGGATACGCATAAAATGCATGTATCCTCATTGCTAGAATATACTTTATTACAAATTAATAACCTCGTTAATATTATTTTAAAAATATGTTAAATATAAAATAAAATAAAATAAAATAAAATTATTTATTAAAAATTATATTAAATATAAAATAAAATAATTTTTAATTTTTTAAAAAATAAATTTAAAATTTCAATCGTAACTAAAAATAACTATAAATTTAAACTTATTATTAAGTAGAGCCTTACATTTCTAAAAAAAATTATTCAATTTTTTCCTGCCTAATCAAGATTTTAAAAACCGAACCGACTTCAAAATTAATAAACTGAAAAATTCAAGATTCAATAGTCAAACTGGGATCAAATCGGAATAACGTAATAATTAAAAAAACTTATAAAATATAATAGACATATTTAAAATATATATTATTCACACACCAACACAATAATTAGACATAAAATAAATATTTAATAATTAAATACAATAATTTAAATAAATAATATCTTATATCATTAACTCAAAAAATAATTTTAAGAAAATCTAAATAATATTAACCCAACAAAATATTCACAAACCACAAATTGAATTCAATATTTAATAGATCATCAAAAAATCTGAACAAATAATATGTTTTATCAATACAAAAATACCAGATCATTTCTATCATTCCATATCATCAAAAATTACATCCTGTACTATATCATCACCAACAAGATTATTATTTTTTTTAAATTTTCGCTACTAGTAAACCCAACTGATCCAACTGTATTGGTTCACCGGTTGACCGGTTGAACCGAAGTTTGGATCGGTTCTAACTAGTTTTAAGCAAATCCAGTTAAAAAATTAAACCGGACCAGCCAGCTGACAGGTTTACGGTCCGACCGATTAAACCAGCCGTGCATAATCAGTTATTAGGGTTAGGACTCAAATAGAAACCAAAGAGATTAATGGAGAGAAAAAAATAGGAACCAGAATGCAAATAGCGCATCACGGTACTTTTCTCAAGCTTCTAAAACTAGTTCAAAAGCTTCTTTCGTTGGTAGAGTAGAGGTAACTGCAGCTTCTTCACTCTTCAATAATACAACTCATCAACTCCAATCATAAATCTCATTTATTCCATAAGATACAACAAAATACAACATTATCCTCTAAGCATTTTGAATAAAATAACAGCAAATAGGAGAAAATATTTTATAAGGAAAATACCCAAGGCAATGGACCGAGAACATCATCAAAGCCAAAATGCCACCAGCTTTAATATCCTCCTCACCAAATCTACTGAATTGGAAGATCTCATCTCATCTCATCTTCGAGGTTTCGGAATCCTGCAGTGAGATCTTCGTACAACTTCTTGAACTTTGCAATGAGGGCCTCCTCACCTTCAGCAGGATCTTCAAATTTCTGTGACCTGTGGATCAGGAAAACAATACATAAGGCTTCACTTGGCTCTCGTCTAAAAGAGACAAATATGTAGGTCGAAGCAGTGAGGATATGAAACTCTTATTTAAAAAACAGCACGAGAATGAGGCCTGACAGAGGTGTGAGAATACATGATCTCTACATATGAATCGATTTATGGTTGACTTGACAAATCACAATCCTATACAAATATTTACTAACACATAAAAAGACTAAAATCCTATACTTTTTTGTAATGTAAGCTTAATTGATGCAAAAAAGAGATGCAATATTTTGCGGATGCCTGATCGATTTTTACTACCAGAACTCTAGCATACAAAAAGCTCAGTGTTTCTACTGGCATGAACTAGGCATATTGCTCTCCCATCGTTAACCGTTGAGTCTAAACACCGGTCATTATTTTTGTTTTGAAACAACACATCATCATTTATATATGAGCCCTCTTGTAATTTATTATCATTATGAAGGATGGACCGACTGATCCAATATTTTTTCTTTAATTAAAAATATCAAATAAGTATTAATTTTTTTAAAATAAAAATTTAACAGGGAAAACTCAACAGAGCAATTATCATTACAAGATTCAAGAACATAATCAGTGCATTGAGAGCACCCAAAGAGCATAAATGCAATAACATGCATTATTTCTTATGTGAAGCTCAAAAATTATGGGAACTTACACTAAGCGATAGAAAAGATCACCCAATCGATGTTTAATGAGAGTGTATGTTATCTTCTGTCCATCTGAACCAGCAGCACGCTCGACAGCCTGCAAGAATAAAGTATGGATGTAGGCAGTTGATTATGTTCAAAACACAAAACTCGTTTGAAGCTCTCTAGCATTTATTTAATAATCAAAATTAACCTAATTTTCTTGTGACTCAAAGTCAACTCTCTTAAAACTAAAATTAATTTAACTTGTATTCAACTAGATATGCATAAGGTATATCTAGATATATATATGTTATGAAGGGATATATTGAGAAGAATCGGGTATAAAAAATATAGGCAATACATACAACTTGACTAACAATAGCTCTGATAGTATACAAAATATGTATAATGAATATTTAAATCAAGAAATAAGTTTGACGATTAAGCTTTATTCAACTCGAAATTGATAGATTTTAATTTTTAATAGACTTGAACTCAAACTTATTCGAGTTGAGGCAAACTCGCTCACACTCGACTTGTTAACAGCCCAACATAGATGTGACATGTACAAACTGGAAATGCGATCATATGCAACTTTATATAGTGCTCAGATGGATAAAACACCCTCAGTAAACAAATATCTGCACAGGTAATAAATATGTTGAGCAAGTTAACATGAGTTCATCAAATATTATTTATTAACCTTCACCAAAAACTTTTTAGGCTAAGGGATGTTGTGTAATGCTTTTTATTCCCGGCAAGAAATAATCATGGAATCAAAATGCAATTATGCAATATAAGCAGAAATATGGTTTACAAACCATGAGAGCTTTCACAGTAGTAAAAAAATCCATGTTACCAAAAAAGATGATTACTGAACTGATTAAATATCTAGAAGATTTAGGATCCACCTGATTTGCTAGAGTATGAAAATGGATGATGTTTCTCATCATCCACACTGATTTGTAGAATGGGCAGAACTTATCATATCTGTTTCAATCATATCATGATTAAAATTAAAATTAGGAAAAAGAACAAAACTGTAAACAATGTACATGAACATAAAATAGGAAATGAAAAGGTATCATACGGGGTAAAGGCATTCTGTGCAAGGTAATCTTCCCTAAGAAGCTTTGCAGTCTCTAGGATAATTTTGTCTGTTTCTGCCAAAGCATCTTTGCCCACAAGCTGCAATATTGCGTAGGTCGGGTATTGTACAATATCAGCAACTCTAGTTACGATGCCAGGGTATAAGAAGTATCATATAGCACAAAAAAAGTAAGAATTTTAAACAACTCTGATAAGAAAAAGCTGTCACAAAAATTCTAGAGTTTCCGAACTAAAATAATAATCTCTTCTATCCCTCACAGAATCATAACCAAATTCAAAGCATAAGCTTAGGGGTAAGGAAACCCAAACTGTAGGTGAACATCTGGGAAGTCCAGTAGAAGACCTTTGATCAATAAAACATGTTATGTTACATTAAACATGATTTTGGCAAATCAATATTGTGGACATGGAAAGATGAACCTTTGGTGAGAATCACTGGGGCCTAGTTATCAAAAAAAAAAAAAAAAACAAAATCACTAAGATGCCTGCCTCGCCAATTCTGCAAAACCAAATCCTGGTAACATTCCCGTGAAGTCAAGCGCCAGATCCTATACAAACTGTCGATTCCTTTAAGTCAACCTGACAGCTTTTCACGTGCACATGCTCAGCTACGTGTCAACATGGAGAGCTCTCAGCCTTCTCATTCATGATATCAGCAGTCAACAAACCTAAGCGGCTGACTGGAAAAACTTCCCTTTCACATCTTCTCTTTAGCAACTGCTCCATTACAAGTAAACATGATATCTGCCTCATGGCCCTCATCATGGCATCATCCTATTCAGACCCAGAAAAGCATTCCAGCCACTAAATTCATCTTGATCTTTCCTCCTAAAGAAAATTTTACAGGTTTGATTTTTCCCCAATTAAATAGTCTGGTAATTTGAATTTCAAATAATATTTTTCTGTTCACCTGACACCAAACTCTAAGTGAGTGATTGTTAAGTTGAAAGTCAATTACTATTCGACAAAATCTGTGAGAGACCCAATAATTGAGTTAAAATTGGCAGCTTAAATCTTAGCAAACTTTAATTTTAAAGATCATATTTGATTAAAATTTTCATTCAGGATAATTCGGGGATTTTAAATTTCTCAATTATTGCATAATTAATTCAGAAGGTTCTTAGATTGTGACAAATTTGCAAGCTAATAACTGATTTCAAATTAGCGTATCTTCTGGATTTTGTCCTGTATTAGAGAATGTTTTTCGAAAAGCAACAAACGTAAAAGAATCAAAGGTCAACGTAGACTTTTGCGACCACAGCTTGATTTCAGAAAAAACCATACCTGCACAATTTCATGATTTCAGAAAAAACCATACCTGCACAATTTCATTCAAGTCATCTTCTCTCTGCAAAACCTCCCTTGCTTTTGTTCTGATGTCAATGAAGTCAGAATCAAACTTCTCATAGAAGGATTCCAAGGCCTGGCACCCAAAGCAGTACTTAGAAAGATGGTAGCAATATCAATTACAGCTAAAAAGGCAAAACGAATGAATAATTGCAGGAGGAACCGCAATCTACTGTTGAAAGAACTTCTCCAGAAATCAAATTTATTGCCAAAAAAGGATCAAAAATAAAGTTCCAATACATGAGAATCATAAAACAAAGAAAACTTCAAACTGCAAGGTATACGCTGTAACCAATAAATAGGCAACCTACCAGTTAAGCCTGCCAACCACTTTCCAAGAGGAAATAACAAGATATAATGGAAACATGAAAATCGGAGATTATTCAATGAAAGGCAATCCTTATCATCATAATCAATGGCCTTATAACATGTATACCGTCTTTTTTTCTCCTACTAAAGCCTTCAGTTGTTTTCTCCATGAGCTGCACTGGGTGAGAATTAGATGTACACAGAGAAATATGAGAGGAAGAGAAACAGGAAAATAGATGGGACAACAAAGAAGAGAAAGTGAAGGAAAGGAAAAGAAAGAGGAAGAGAGAACAGAAAAAGCCATGGCAATGTAGAGGGAAAAACAATATTTCATTCCAGGATACATGTCAGGCAATGTAAAAAGGATTCCCATAGCATAAGAGAACTAAATTCAATAGAAATTGCTAAACATGAGAAGCAAAATCTCCACCTCCAAACTAAGCAATGAAGACAACTTTAAGGAATATTCCAAAAACAAAAACATGTTCAGGGATATTGTTAATGAGAGGTTTGATCATCTTCATCAACAGTAAGAAGAACTAAAACAACTTGTAGTTTTATGAAAATGATCACTATGATGATTATAGTGATCCACCACTTCATTGCAAATCATCTCTTCATTAAGCACCATACTGTTATCTTGCTATATTATTCATCACATTGATAAGGTGTGTTTGTTTAGCCGTATAGGTTAACTTTAACTTGAGATAACACATGATAGACAAAACTCAAAAATAAAATATAAATATATTTCACATGCTACACATCAAAATAATAATCAATCAGTTTCATATATCATACACTCCCAATATAATAACTAATTTCATTTCACACCATACATAACTTTCAAGACTTAAATATTAACATACAAGGTAAATTTTAACCTTGTTGAACTTTGCAAACACACCTAGGTGCTTCATGCCATCCTAAATTTCACAATATTTGAGCCCTCAAAACATTATGATTAACCTACAGAACACCCAATCAATAACACCATCCAATATCCATATTCCTCAAGCAACTATCATTCAAATATTCCAAACCTTAAAGACAAGCGATATTGTCATCACTCATATTTCACTCCTTAAAAGCATATGAATTTATCTCTATGACATCTAAATAACCTATGAAGTCCAATCCTCACCCAAAATTAGGAAAAGCGAACCTCAAAAGTAAAAGTGATTACTACTGCTAAAAAAGCTTCGAGAAAAAAAACTAAGAGAGTTGAAGTCAAAAGACCCAATTCACTAATGATAAACACCCTTTTTTTCGGACTTGATGTGGTGAAAATCAAGAAAGAGGATAAAATTTTTGACAAGGTCTCCTCAAGAACCATATGAAAATAAAATTAAATACAAAAGAAAATAACACAACACAATATTTAGGTGGTACGATCCAACTAGACCTGCGTTCACTCATAAGGCTACTCACCCCTAGGCTTCACTAAGGCAACACTGGTAAGTGGCTATTTTTTATCTTTAGCTTGAAAAATATATAGTCATCTTTGAAATGCATGTATGATAAAAAATAAAGTTTATTATGTTAAACATAATGTACAATGTAAAGTAAAGTTGATGGTTGTCATGAAAGTTGTGTAGGATGTTTTAATTTTTTATATTAATTTTTGAAGGATGTGATATAAACTTTATATTTTAATTTATGATGAAAAAATATTTGAGCCATGAAAAACTTTTTCATGAAACAAACTGCAACATCCCATATCTCAAATGTTGAGATATTGTCTGCTTTGACTTTAGAGAATTGTGTGATTTGAGTACTTCCCAAAAAGATCACTCATTCTAGGACTACTCCAACTCAAGCAACTATGAAGTTTTTCATTATCAACCTTTCAATTTTACCTCAAAAGGTACCTCTACATTTTAGGATCATGTTATAGGAAATCTCCTCCATTTTTGATGTAGGACAATTTATTCCTATGCTGATAACACCACTCATCATTAGGTCTAAAAGCCTACCAAACTCGTTCCTTGTATCAGTGATTCTCTCCTCTTGAGACATCACCTGGCAATCACTCTCCACTCTCTTAGCCACAAGTTGTCACACAAATGGGGACTAATCCTTTCTTTGGGGCTTGTAGGCAAAGAAGCCTTCTCACCAATCTTTCCTCTTATCAGGTAAGATCAAAACTAACCCAATATTAGGTCATAGTAAGATTCTTTTAGGTGAGATGTAAACAAAAAATGTTAATTTTGTGATTCTTTTGGATCCCAAACCTAATCTTCGCATCAAAATACATACTGTACTTTTATATTTACGAGCAAAGTTCTAGCACACGAAAGTCCTAGAATTGAGATCATTCCTTGCCTAGTCAACTACTATCATCGCTTCATCAAGGGTTATTCGACCAAGGCATAAGGTAAATTACGATAAGACGGAACACACTTCTCTATCATATTTTCTCGTAGAGGACAAGATCAACCCTCACTCATTTTATTTCAGTTAGGATCAAGCACCCCACAAGACCACCATTAGCCCTCGTAAAATAAAGAGAAAATACAAAAAAAAACAAATACTTCTTACAAAGCTTAATGTACAAATAAGGAATCTGGTTTGAAACTTGAGGCTGAATCCTAATTTGTCCTCACGTGTATATTGAATCCATTGAAAAACATTAGAGAGAAGTATGTGACAATTTTAATCTTCCCGTTCGTACTTCTCTTCTTGCTCTCCTTCCTCTTTACATCGCAATTCTACACAATCACTAGCCTAATTTCAACTATACAATTCCAGCTTTACAAATCATGCCAAATTATCTGCTTCTAGGTTTAGTTGTATTCAGCCAAAATTCTAGATAATTCAAACGCTACACTACTGAATTAAAGCAAGCCATTAACAGTAAAGCCCTTCAACATCACTAGAATTTTAAGACATTAGAAAGCTGTAATATGAGCAGGAAGTAGAAACCGAGCAATAATTGACAAAAAAGCATTATTGAGATCTAGAAAGCAAGAAAAAATCGTAAAAGTTCTTGGAATACCATGCAAAGGTTAATAGGATAGGAGACATTCTAGAAGAGGAGCAAAACAACCTAACAAAATGTTTCCTCATTATCTTGATTTGTATCAAAATCAATACCAAGATCAAAAATACATTATACTTTTGCCAAAGAACGTATCAATATACAACAGATTATTCCACATTATTCCTCCTAAAGAATCATTTTTGCTTCTAACAGCTATATATCAAAGGGAATCAGGAATGAGGGATTGTTTAATAATTGAAAATCACAGAAAAGCAGAGTTTACTGAATATTGCATTAAAAGACCATTGTTAAAACCAACCTTTGTGTACTTTGAATATGATATAAGCCAATTTACAGATGGGAAATGTTTCCTCTGCGCTAGCTTCTTATCCAGTCCCCAAAAGACCTACAAAGTCATTTCCCCAAAAAAAATCATTTCAAAAAAAGACCTACAAAGTAATACAGTTTGAGATGAACAGGTTCAATAAAAAATCACAACAAAGAACTGAAGAAGGCTGCAGAATTAGTTACCTGAACAATACCAAGTGTTGCTGATGTTACTGGGTCTGAAAAATCACCACCAGGAGGCGACACAGCACCAACAATTGTAACACTCCCAGTGCGATCAGGCCCACCAAGACACTTCACTTTGCCAGCACGTTCATAGAAGGAGGCCAATCGAGCTGCCAAATATGCAGGATAACCGCTGTCTGCTGGCATTTCAGCCTGAAAATTAATCATGAAACAAATTCAATATCCAAAGGCATTTGTTAATTAATTTCATCAAAATGTCAGAAAGAGAAAATAGAGAAGAGGTGAAGGAGAAATCAAATATCATACGAAAGTAGATAAATAAATCCATTTAAAAGCTAATTATTTATGAAAGAATATCTAAAATGAATAGCAAATACACAATTGATGCAGTCTATGCAAGCACATTAGGACTTTTTCAAGAAGTACATGTCAAAAATCCTCCTCATCACACAAAAATTTCAAAATTACAGACACATAGATCCAGTTTTTTAGTTGACCGGAATTAAGGCTCCGTAGTTATTATAGTATTTGGATCCAGCTTTTAGGTGGTGTTCTACTTCGACTTTGCCATAACCTAATATGATCAAAAGCATCAGTTGCATCATCTTTTGCATGCAGTAAGATGCAAATTACAATGAGGAATTGCACATGTTAATGAATAGACCAAGAAAAAAGTTTCACATGTAGAACAGGAACACATGCAGAGGATGTATGACCGCTATCATACATTGACAAAATTAGAGCAAAAGAATTACCAGCCGTCCTGAAATTTCACGCAAAGCTTCGGCCCATCGGGAGGTAGAATCAGCCATCATACTAACATTGTAACCCATGTCTCTAAAATATTCAGCTATTGTAATGCCTAACGATGCCAATAAGAAAAAAGAAGTCAGGATGAACACATCAAAACCTAAAATAACAATAATTTATCAGACAACTAATTGTGATAGATAATTTACATTCCTATTCACACACAGAAAACAGAAGTCTGCACATACAACTTGCATGACAACAAGAATATCATACCAAATTAATTTGCAGAGTAATTGAAACACTATATTCTATGTTAATGGAACTATGACACTAATAATTTTTGGTAACATACTAAAGGTTCCTGCAAGAATACACAGGAGTATAATAATAATAATAATAATCTTCACAATACATCATGATTCAGTATAAACACTGCTTAAGGAACCAATAAATCCACAAGAATTCACAAAAATATAGCCATAAACAAGCAAAGCAATTCCAATATGATTGTTGCAGTTGCTAACTACTTGCATAAACTATTAATGCACCTTTACAGGATAATGACTCCAGTATAATTTAATTCAGAATGAAGATCAAGGCATCTCTGTAACGCATATTTGGCAAAAAGTCAATTATCTACACAATTCCGCTATAAAGAAAATGATAGTTATCTACTGAAAAATTATTTAGGAGAAGATCAATGATTTTCTCTAATATTTTCTTTAAAACTGAAAGAACAAAGATATCAGAGAAGATCTCTAATATCTCTTTTCTTTTCAAGTACTCAGTATATCAGAGATGGAATATAAAGGACTAGGTTGGCTAAGTCGAAAAAATAACTCTCCTTAGTCGAAGGAAAATTATATCCTCAAATCGAGTTAGATGCTGAAATTAGGAATCTGAAAAGGCTATGGAATTTCCCTTATTTCCAAAGATAAGTAGGACTACTTAAAAGGGTAGTTCTATCCACATGTCCACTTCCACTAAATCAGCCTAGAATTAATGTTTAACTAGGTCATTAAATCCAACATACTTGATATAAAAATGGAACAGCCAACAAGGTTCATATGCTTTATGCACATTGCTAATGTTACAGCAATCTTCTCTATAGGTTCAAGAACTTGATCAAGAAGCATACCTGTATAAATGGAGGCCTCACGAGCAGCAACAGGCATATTCGATGTGTTTGCCACAAGAGTTGTTCTTTTCATGACAGATTCTTCACGGCCATCAGGCAATGTCATGGTCAATTGAGGGAAATCCATAAGTACCTGGTCCATAAGTACTGTTAATCACATTAAAAAATTGCAGAAAATGGAAATGAAAGCAAATTAAAGACAGTAGAACCTCTGCCATCTCATTTCCTCTTTCTCCACAACCCACATAAACTACAGTGTCGGAGTTTGAATACTGCAGATGGAAAAAAGCATCAGCAGGTACACAATGAATTAGAGTAGCTTCCCCGAACTGAAATATAAAGAGATACGAGCAAAAAATAATGAGGTTCATCTACCTTTGATAATGCTTGACTAATAACAGTTTTACCACAGCCAAAAGCTCCAGGGATAGCACAAGTTCCTCCAAGAACAGAGGGGAAAAGAGCATCAAGAACACGCTGAAGACATTCCACAATTGACAATTATTAGTAGCCAAAGTGCCAAACACATCATGATTTCACGTCATAAATTACTAACTTGTCCAGTTAAAAGAGGTGTATCAGCGGCTAGTTTTGATGCAACAGGCCTTGGGGTACGCACTGGCCAGGACTACCAAAAACAACAAGACAAAAAGCGGTATATCAAAATGCTGCATAATTTGACTAGGTAGAAATATATGACTAATACAGACCTGAAGCATGGTAAACTCCTTTTTCACACCCTGAAACTCAAGTTCAAGCACGGTATCCTGTAATAATTACAAAACAAATAAATACCAAGAAAAATAAGTTATACGAGAATAACAGCAAAGATTGTCAAGATATAAAAGTAGTTCAAAACAGAAAAGCTAAACCAATCCAGGCTTGTTAACTAACTTTCAAGCTATATTGGCCAGGTGGAGCAATATAGGTGATCTTTCCCATGGAACCAGGTGGAAGCGCAACATAGTGTTGCATCAATGTATTTTCAAAGACAGTCTGCAAATGAGCCGTAAAACTTCCAAGTAACTCTTTAAGGTTAACAATGTAAAAGCATGTGTACAAGCAATAGAACATACAGCATATAAATCTCCACCAGTAAGATGATCACCAGAACCTGAAACACGCATTAAACAGTGAGGGGAATAATTAAGATTTACAAATAGAGCCAGACAAGAACATCTTAAAAGCATGCTAGTTACTACAATAGTTTACCAAACTTCTTTGGCTCAAATTCCCACAAGGTGTCTTTATCAAGGGCAGGGACAGAAACACCACGGGGGATGTAGACGTCACCAGACTTTAAAGCAATAGTTTTAAGAGGTCTCTGCATAAGGTTAAAAGCAATAATAATATAACTAGTCTTCAACAGCATTAGTGCAAAAAGAAATAACATTCTCAGCAACACATAAAAGTAGTGGCAGCACACAATTCTAAAGATAGCTGTTGCTAGGTAGACAAGAATGAAAAATAATTTAGATATGACAACACTGCTATTACAAACTTCTACTTTGCATATGAGAGGATAAGGAAGAATATCAATATAAGCTAACCTGAATTCCGTCAAAAATGTTGCCCAATATCCCAGGCCCCAGCTCCACTGAAAGAGGCTGCACATTCAGATTTAACCTTCAAGAATGTGCTAAGGCTACAGGATACTTATTTGGAGAACTTCTTACCTTTCGAGTTCGCAGAACAGGGTCATTCACCATTAACCCAGCAGTTTCTTCATAAACTGCCATTGAAAGAAACAACAGGTTTCTGATATGTATCAGATAATTTACAATGCCGCATAAAGAATATGCATATTTGAGTACTCAATCAGATAAAGCAATAAAAACAAAAGCAATCTATGTTTTAAAGTACTAAGCACCTTGAATGGTGGCAGAGTCTCCCTCCAGCCTGATAATTTCCCCAATGAGGTTGTCATGACCAACACGGACAAGTTCATACATTGCAGCCCCACCCATTCCATCTGCCACCACAACTGGGCCTGATACCTAGATCAGAAGAAAGATTATATAGAGTTACAAATGATAGAATAAATAAAAGATCATATTAAATTACTAAAGAAACAAGAAGCCAGCATCAGCACATCTAAACCTAGGAACAAATTACATTGCCATCTTTTTAAAATTAGCTTTCTGTTCATAAAAAATCAGGTCAACAAGGTCATCTAAAGTCAGCAGAAGTTATAAAGAAACTTTGCTAATGAGGCTTCCATCAATGGCCCAGAAAGCATTTTATAGAGGTTGCCAGAGAAAATAAGATAGAAAATAATGGTATTCCTATCTTTATTTGATACAGTTGGAGGTCTATGGAGGCTTAACATGAATAGAAATGTCATTCAAAGCAGGCAAATTCATTGTTTCATTTCTTTTGATAGTGAATGCCTCTTCTAAAGTTTACTCGCCCCAAAGACATTGAGGGCTTTAAGGTCCATGCAAATATGATATTATGCTTTTTGAGAATGCAATGAAAAGTGATTGCTGAATAAACACATGACATGGGGCCATTGGTGGAAACATTCATTTTGATATTTATTAAACCATTACCACATGTAATTCAAAAAGGCGTGATAAAAAGAAATGGTTTAAGAACTACATCAAACCCAATCCAAAACCACGAGCTTCGGATCAGTCTTGAGTATAACTAGTCCCTAAGAAATGGTTTTCTACTAGTTTCATCCCTAACGGCAACACAAACACTTCAACCAATTTTTGCCAAAAATTATGACAAAAATATGCATTTGTGTGATGATCCAGCATTAATCACTGTCAAATCCACAACTTGGCTACCATTAGTAGGCATGACGGGCCGCCTAGGGTTGAGCACCCACCATTTTATATTTTAAGATGCAAGGTGTGTAGGACAACAGTTTCGACTTATATATATTGCCCATTTATATACAAGTTACAGTTTTGTAAAATAATTTTGTTAAAACTTTAAATTTTCAAAAAGCAAAAAAAACAATGCTCTTTGAAAAAACTAATAAAGATTCAATACAACAATAAAAACAACAACCAAGCCTTTATCCACTAGGAAAGATCAACTACATGAATCCTTAATTTTTATTACATTCTATCAAATAATAACTCCTCATTTAGCTCTAAGTATGCAAGGTCATTCAGCTTCATCTTCTTCTTTTTATATGGGCAAGATCCAATAACCCAATACTCTTTTCTGAAACTCCTATCAACCTACGATTTGTATGTCCAAACCATCTAGGTTGACTCTTTTCAAGCATGTCCTCAATTGAGCCTACTCTAACGTCCTTGCAGATATACTCATTTCTCATCTCATTCTTTTGTGTATACACACACATCTACCATAATATCCTTCATTTCTACAACACTTATTTTATTTGTATGCTTTTACTTTATAGGCCAGCATTCAACACTACATAATATCGTCGGTTTTACTACTAGTCTATAAAACTAGTCTTTAAGCTTGAGTAAGATTTTTTTATTACACAACACATCAAATACATTCCTTCACTTAATCCATCATACTTTTTTTGATAAATAATCTATCATACTCAGATTCTACTAATAACATCAACATCTATTCCAATATTATTTTGTTATGATTGATATGAATTATCTAAACTGCTCACTCTTCTCAATAATTTTAACACAAATCATTACCCCTCTAACACAAGAGTATTTATGTTGACTAAATTTATACTCTATATATTAAATTTTTAATCTACTACGACGAAGAACTTTAGACTTTAAGGTATTTCTCTATAACTCGAGTTTCACATTAACCTTATCTCTAGTCCTATCAACAAAAAAAATATCACTTACAAAAAGCATACACTAAGAAATCTTTCCTTGAATGTGCCCAATCAAAACCTTCATAAGCAATGTAATGAGATGTAAGCTAAAAGCAGAATCTTGATGTAATCCAATTGTAATAGAAAAATTCTTAGTCAAATCCCCTTATTTTTGAACTCTTTTATACATATTTTTAATAACTTGAATGTAAGTAGTACAAATACCTTTCCTTTCCAAACTCTTTAAAGCACTTCCCTTGAGATTAATAAAAATTCAATGTTATATAGAAATTTACAAAAACTTATAGACCAAAACTGAAGGCTGAAACTTTACTATTGAGACTAGACTTCATGGACAAATCTGAAATCAAAACTACAATCAAGTTTTATAACATTGGTCTCAGAGACTCCCTCTAAATCACAACAAAATTCTAAATATCTACATACATTTGTTTACTGAGACTTCTCACCTCCACTAAAGCAGTAAGTTGTATATAAAGCAACACCAAATACAGTACTTTCTCTAAACAAATGCAGTCACAATCACAGAAGACAGTCGCAGTAGCAATCATAAGCTCAAGTTAAATAGACATGAGTTGTTCTCGCCGGAAAACAAACATCATATGGGTGAAGAAGTTTAGAGGCATCTAATACAAAAAGAGTCTAGAAGTTCCTCAAGTTACATTCCAGATAGATACGAGAAGGGTTCAGCCATTCGGGTTCATATAGCATTATAAACTATAGTAAACATTTTAATTTCAAACCGTAAAATCCTAACATAGAAAATAGCAGCATGTTCAATTCAAAAGCACAAATCATTCCAAATCATCTCATATATCTATATTTCTAAAATCTACCAAGCCCGGCAATCTCCCACCCACTAAATCTTCGTAATGACTCCATTAGATCAGATCAAAATGGATAGTAAAATATACCTTGCGGACGTATCCATACTCGCTCTCCTTCTCCGTATCCTCGAACGTTGTTAGCCGATCGCCGTAAGCCATCTTCACAGGTTAAGACCTTAAGGCGAAGCGGCGCGGCAGTGATGATTCGTACCCCGGCACGAGGGATCCGCGACCGGCGAGCGATCTACAAAAGATTTAGAAGGCTAGAAAACTGGGACGCCGCGCCAGTCCCCAATTAATGCAAGATCTGGAGGTAGGAGACAGACCAGAGGGCAGCAGGGGGTACCGAAGGTGAGGGCATTCTCGCTGCCACGTTCCGACGTACGGGCTCTTTAGTAATACAATTTTCAACCGACACCCACATTCCACCGAAGCGTCAATAGGTAAATAGAGGTAGGCTGATTTGCGGGTGGCGTGTGGGTGCGACTTTTCTCGTGCACAAGGAGGATCGACTGATTAGCGGTAACGTGCTACACTAAAAAGGATAAATTACTTCTGGGTTCTTCATTTTTAGTCTTACTTGCATAAAGGTGTGACCTTTTAACTTTTTTTTGAACATGTGAACTTTTTAATCTCGAGACAGATGTTTGGATCCCACGTGCTTTTAGGTCATGTTTGGTTTGAGGGGGTTTTTACTAAAAAACCCCTCTTTGATAGCTCCTGTCAAACGAGTACACAGCCGAATGTGATCTGCGGCTTCAGCGCAGTATCCCGCGGTAGCCCTAGCGTCGCGAGTGTTCGATCAGCTCAGCTACAGCGCAGCTTGATACGGAAGGAAGCGCTGCGAATTTTCTCCTCTCCTTCGACGATGAATCTCTGCCAACGTCTCGAGAAAATTTCTTTCCTTCTCGTCGCCTTCCTCCGGCTCGCTTTTGATGCCGCAAGGTTTGCTGATCTTCCTATGCAGGGTGAGTATAATCACTGTAATGCCCTATTTTTTGCTCTGCTGTTTGCTTGAGTTCGAAGCCATGATCTTGGTACTTTGACATTGCTGAGCTTGTGGTTAGGTTTTTTATGGTTGCTTCCTGTTTGCTCTGTAGATTTGCGTCTTTCTCCTCTCCTTCCTCCGGTTTGAGTTCTCTGTTGCCGTAAGTTTTGCAGCCCTTGCTGCGTGAGTATAATGACTGTGATGCTGTAGCCCTATGTTTGCTCTATTTTTTCCGGAGTTTGAATCAATAAAATGCATTTGGTTTGCCTGAGTTAGACAATGATGAGCTTGTGCTTCTGATTCGCCTGGTTCCTTCCTAGATGCTCTGTACAAAGTTGGCATGATTCTGGTTTTTTACCTGTTAGTTTAAGTAAATATCTGTCTTTCTCCTCTCTTTCCTCCGGTTTGATTTCTCTATTACCGCAAGGATTGCTGCTCTTCCTGCATGAGTATAATCACTGTGATGCCCGAGCCCTATGTTTACTCTGCTTTTTCCCGAGTTTGAACCCATGAAATGCACTGTTTGCCTGAGTTTGACAATGATGAGCTTGTGCTTCTGATTCTCCTAGTTTCGTCCTATTTGCTCTGTACAAAGTTGGCATTATTTTGATCTTTACCTGTTAATTTAAGTAAACTTCTGTCTTTCTCCTTTCCTTCCTCCAGTTTGATTTCTCTGTTGGCACAAGGTTTGCTGCTCTTGCTGCGTGAGTATAATCATTGTGATGCCCTAGCCCTATGTTTACTCTGCTTTTCTCAGACTTTGAACTCATGAAATACATTTGGTTTTCCTGAGTTTGACAATGATGAGCTTGTGCTTTTGAGTCTCTTGGTTCCTTCCTGGTTGCTCTGTACAAAGTTGGGATGATTCTGGTGTCTTACCTATAGTTTATAGAGCTAAGAACATTTCCGTCTTTCTTTTCCCCTTCCTTCGGTTCTTTGTTCCCGCAAGTTTTGCTGATCGTGCTATGCAGTGTGAGTACTATACTGCCAACCCATGTATGCTTTGCTCTTTCCTTACTTTGAAGCCAAGAAGCACATTTGGTTAGCCTGGGTTTGAAAATGATGAGCTTGTGGTTACGGTTTTTCCCCGTTTCTTTCTGTTTGCTCTGTACATTATCGACAATATGAAAGTTGGCATGATGTTGCTTTTTCTCACAGTTTGTTTAGCTCAAACTATATGATTTCAATTAAATTATTTCTGTTATATTAAGTGCATTTCATGAACTTTTCTGACCCTTGCTGGTAGACCCATAGTTCGAAGCATTTTATGTGCTAATAAAAAATCAGTTTATTAGCGATTTTAGTTGTGTTTCATGCTTTCTTGCTATATTTCGGTTTGATGATGATGAGCATTTATTGAAGAATTTCCTGGATGCCTCCTTGTTTGCTGGATTGATTTTGTACCATGTTATTATGCAATTTCAAAACAAAAAAAGGACTTCATCTTCTCTGTCCATATTAGCATGACTGTAGTCTTTTCCTTATAGGGCATTTTGCTGATTTGAAGGTGACATACACTTGTTAATGATGATGAGCATTTTGCTTAAAATGGTTATCCTGGATGCCTCCTTATTTGCTCAATCGATTTTGTAGTATGACAAAAATCTGTGATCTATGGTTACTTGGTAAATCATATGGTTAGCTCTGATTTTGTTTATTTTGAAGCCATGAAGAGCATTTGGTTAAAGGATATTGTGTTGGCTGATTTCTGATTGTCTTTCATGCCTTTCTTCCTATATTTCATTTTGACAATGATGAGCATTTGGTTAAAAGAGTTTTTCTTGATACCTCCTTACCTGCTCTGTTGAATTTCTAGCATGTATTATCTCTGATTTGTTATTGTTTGGTAAATCCTTAGCCATAAGCTCAAATACTTTAAAAAACAAATGAATTGTGTCCTTCCTTCTCTCCTGTGCCATAGGATCTAGAATGTGCAAATTGGCAGAGGGGAAAGAAATTGCATAGCAAAGAGCAATATTTGGTGATGAAGTTTATGCTCCTGAGTCCAAAAAGTTTCTTTTCGTTTAATAGCTCCATTGGAATGACAGCAGTTCTCACTGTAGTTGTTCTTGGAGAAATACTGCATATATTATGTTTGTATTTTGGATCTACTTACTCAAAACAGATATGATGAAAAAATTAATTAATTGATGCTCTATATTTGAGCACATATCTGAGCAGATAAGTGGGGCATTCAGTTTAATAATGTATGCATCTGTTCATAATTTAATATGCTCTGAGTTTATGTATCGCAGTCACATGTGCATTTTTCTTCTGAGTAATGATCAAGTTTTTTTGTTTATGCTGAGGTCAATACAACCTTTATGTGGACAAAATACATTAGTGTTTAGTATTGACTCAAACATGATGTGAAAAGTTTGTAAATGTCCGCTCTATGTTGAAGTACAAATCTTAGCTGAACACATACAAGGGGCATCCAGTCTGCCAACGCATGCATCTGCGCACAATTCAATATGCTATGAGTTTATGTATCGAACTCACATTTGTATTTATCCTTTAAGAAATAAATAAACTTAGAAATTGTAGATTGATATTTTGGATACATTTACAAACAAAAAACAAGTTATTTTATAGAACTGGTGTATAACAATTACGTATAGCAATAATATGATGGTACTGAAAATAATTATTGTTGAAATCTTTGATATTTGATTTGTACTTGGAAGACATTATATAGTTTTTTGTAAGTTTTTTCATTAGCATTTTTTAATTTCATTATGAATCCAATGATCTTGTGAATATATAACGATTGCGTTAAAGGATGGCTACAGGCTCACTATGTTCAGATTGTGAGTCTACCACAGTTAAGAAGTTGTCCAAGAAAAAACCCAAAAGATTAATTACTGATTACTTTCGTCGTAAGTAAGCGCACATACTTTTATATTTTAATGTAGATATCATTATTCTTTCATTATAGTACTGTTATTCAACGTATTATTCATTACTTTAGAACTTATGTAATATCGTTTATCATATTTGTCACTACAGAAATCAAGCCTTGCATAAAAAGAAAAAGAAAAAATATGACAGAGCAGGGTAAATCATTGAACCCGGTTCTGATTGAAAGTGATGAGGATAGAGGGAAGCAGATAAAGAAGACGAATGTTAGCAAAAAGATTAAAGTTGAAGGAGGAGAACCAATGCATTCTTCTGGTAGAGGAGTAACTGAACTTGATAAGGAGAAGTTGATCTTAGCTGTGTGGAAGTCCAAAATGAATGGACTGTGTAATTCAGGGGGGGCAGTAACTAATGAATGACCTCGTGTTATTAGTAGATACAATGCAATGGGTAGCAGACCCCACGAAATAACAAAGTTAAGGAAGAATACTTAGAAAAGCATTAAAGATAACTGGAGGAAGTTTTATGATCTTTCTAATATGACTGGGGTGAAATTCAATGAAGAAGAAAGCTATGTTGATATGGAGGATTCATGGTGGGAAGCTATTATTGAGGTGTGTACTAATTTGCACGTTCTTATTTTTATTCTCGTACCTATTTTATATTGTAAGACATTCAAATATTACAGGCAGATCCGAAGTATAAATCATGCTGGGGAATGAAGTGTCTACTTTACGTGAAATTGTTAGATATTTTGGGACCCAGTACAACACAGCCATTCAAACCCTCATCATCCAAAAAGAAAGGGAAACATGTAGCAGAAAGTGAGGATGATGCGGAAGAAATTGGCTCCAACAAACGTTCAACTGCCTCTAGGTCAACAAGGATTCAACGAAGAGTGTAGGGCTTTTAAAATTAGAAATAGATTCTGAGTACACAAGTCTATATGGCAAGAGGATTGACCTAAAATTAAATTCACAAAAAATATAATCTTGTTGCATACAACAGTTGACCACTTTGGCTTCTACCACAGGGGAAGAAAGAGTCATTGCATTAGAATATGTTGCCAAAGATGACAATTTGAAGATTACATTGCTTGGTTTGGATAATGACAGTTTTCCCGCATGGATTAAATTAATTGCATTTGAACGTAAAAATGCAATTATGAAGCAGCGGATGTAGACTTCTTTGCAAATTCTTCTTCTTATTCGTTAGAACTTTATATATTGTTGAAGTATTGTAATAAAATATTAACCGGTTTTACATAGTTCTTTGAATGCAATATGAAGGGTCTAGGCCTTTATAATATTACATTTATCATCTCTGACGGTTGTATTATATACATTATTATCGCACCAGTAAGATTGTCTACTTTATATTGAGAATATTTTGAAGTTAAATTTGTGTTATTGTTTGTTAAATGAAACTTATGCTAGTTTTGTATGTCTTTACTTGTAAATAGTTCAGTATTTTCTGTGTAATTTATGAATGTAGAACGTGTGTGATCCTGTTAGCTTTTACATATAATCACTTGTTGTATGTATTACTTGATTCATTTATATTATTTGTATATAATGTAGCATATGTTTGCATATCTTTTACTCAAATCATTTGTCGGTAAATCTATTTACTTTTTATTATAAAGCTGAAACTTATTTTAGATTAACAACTTATCTTATTGTTTGATATTTAATTTCTACGTTTATTATCTACATCTCTTTATTGTGAAAAAAAATTATAAATTTTGAATGTGATTCAGATTGCCATCATTTTTCTTCAACATTTTCTATAGTTTCGTAGCAAGATTGAATAAGCATTAAAAATAGAGCCAACTTCGACTGATTCTTCTATGGACTCATCTATGATGCAAGATCAAATTGAAGATAGTATAGATCAATACATTTTCAAGGAAGCGAATAGCTTGGATAGTAAGATGACTTCATCTATACGAACACCTATGTACACGTGATCATTTACAGATCATGACTACATCATTGATTTTCTGAATATGCACAGTGGACGTGTGAAGCAAGCATTTCGCATTAAACCACGTCACTTTTTGGAGCTCGTGAAATTATTTGAGGACAATAGAGTATTGTGTAGCACTAGAAATATGATAAGTGCAAAGCAGTTGACAATATTTTTAAAAATAGTGGGTCATTGTGATGCAGTCAGGGAGATTTGTGAGTTACTACAACATTCAAACGAGACTATTAATAGAGTATTTAACAAGGTCTTAGATGAGATTTATAATGTTAATTCACTATTCATTAAACCACGAAATTCATCAGAACCTGATCGTTTTATTGTCGGAAGTAGATATGATCCCGTATTTTGGGTAAGAAATTAATTTATACAATCGTTGTACTTATACAAATTGTATTACGATTGTACTTTATATTCAAATTTCATATGTCAAATTTTGCTCCTCAGAATGCACTTGGAGCAATATATGAGACTCACATAAGTGCTTATGTCCGAAGAGATGTTGAAGACCAGTTTAGAAACCGGAAGGGTTTTATATCTCAAAATGTAATGGTAGCAGTGAGATTTGATGGAATGATACATTTCGTAAATCAGGGATGGAGCAGTTCGATAGCAGATATGACAGTGTTAAGGCATGTCTTGCAGTTTGAAGGCTTTACAGTTCCCAATGATAATTTTATATATTTTAGTAATGTTCAAATTAAATTATATCTATCTGAAAGAATCTTACATTCGCACTATGAAGGTAAATTTTAATAAAGTTTTGTTTATGGTGAGAGTTTGAATTTTTTCTACATGAGTTAATCCAATAAATATGATTTTTTTTAAGGCATCATTAAAAGAAACAACATCGAAGCAACAACATCGATGCAACTTTGTATTATTCTCTTCTACTTGAAGTTAAATTTATTTTGTTGCACAATTTGTCAGTCAATCCGTTTTCTATAACTTCGGACAACTGTGTTGGAAGGAGATGTCTCAATCATATACATTTTTATTTGTGTTTATTTATATGTATCAACTCATTCTTGTACATATTAGCTATGCTATACGTGCTTGTGACTATATGCGTATTTTATTTGACAGTATCACAATGTAATATTTCTTTATATTTTTGCAGTAAACTCAAAACTAAGGATACATTGTATTATTTTATAATTTTTTTTTTGCATTCGTATGATTAATGAATTGTATTAAATGTGATTTTTAATTTAAATTATTTATTCTTATCATTTGATGATACATTGTTTAGTGTAATTTATTTGTTTCATGTATTTTGCACTTACTTTTTCTTAGTAGATTTGTTAACCAAATGTCTACAACTGCAACTTTAACACGGCTTTGCTAACGTAAAGTTTTTATCTGTATTCAGGCTCACTATGCTGATTTTGAATTAATTTGCTCATGTTTATTAGCATTTCTAACTTTAATTTGATAATGCTGCAAGAATCTGTCTTTGTACCTAGTACTTAGAGGACGGAAGGAAGGCATTTTCCAAAGTTGGCAAGAGTGCCATGCAATGGTGCATAAATATCCGGGTGCAGTATATTTCAAAGTCAAATCAATGGAGAAAGCTGAAGAAAAATCTGCTTTATACCGAAAGTTAATTACGAAACAAGCAGATGATCCTGAAATACTCAATCTGGTGGTGCATGATATATCGAACTCATTGCACCGTAAACCAAAATT
>KZ451906.1:1992770-2030122 GCA_002786265.1 Apostasia shenzhenica
GTCTAAAATTGATTATGGTTCATCTAACTTTTATTCCATCCTAAATTGAAGTGGCTCAAAATTAAAATCTTTGAAATATAATTTCAATTGCATTTTCGATTTTGTTTCGCAAGAATAAAAGATTAAAGAAAAAAATCAATTGAAATTATAAAAAATAAGTTTCGTTCTATTTGGCATAAAAAATAATAAAATTTAAAATCATGAAAAATAAAATCTTTAGTCATTTCAATTATTTTCTAGCTATAATTATTTTAGTGATGAGCAAAATAGAACTCAAGTAAGCATTCCCATTTAAGACAACTTCTATTAAGATCAATACCAAATAAAGATGTGATCATTACATTCTTGCATCATTTTTTTTAAAATTTTTTATAGCAATTAGCTATGAAATTTGCCAATTAATCTAACTCATATATATATATATATATATATATATATATCAATAGTCACATAAATAAATGACAAAGTCTAATAAATGCTAGCTCAAAAGTAATTTTTAATATTCCAAATTTGAATTTGGTCAATTCCAAAATATATATATTTTTTAAACTCAATTATTGATCTTATTTTAGTTAAAATATTAAATACATTATCTAAATTTATCTATTAATTAGAAAAAATATTATTCATTAAGTACTTTAATTAATATCATAGACTTATTTAAATTTTATTTTAAACTAAAAAATTTAATTAATTTAGAAAATAGAAAAACTTAATTTCACATAAACTAAAATTAAAAAAAAATAATTGTTATTAATTCATAATTATAAGTTTTATTTTAAAAGATCTAATCTTTTATTTTATTTAAGTAGAGACTACTAAGACGTTATTATATATATATATATATATATGTCAATAGTCACATAAATAAATGACAAAGTCCAATAAATGCTAGCTCAAAAGTAATTTTTAATATTCCAAATTTGAATTTGGTCAATTCCAAAATATTTATATTTTTTAAACTCAATCATTGATCTTATTTTAGTCAAAATATTAAATACATTATCTAAATTTATCTATTAATTAGAGAAAATATTATTCATTAAGTACTTTAATTAATATCAAAAATTTATTTATAGTTTATTTTAAACTAAAAAACTCAAATTAAAAAAATTTAATTGTTATTAATTCATAATTATAAGTTTTATTTTAAAAGATCTAATCTTTTATTTTATTTAAGTAGAGATTACTAAGACGTTATTAATATGGAGATCTACATTTAGTAATTATAAATTTAAAATAAATATTTAATTTTGAAAATAAAAAAAAACATTTGTTTATGATTACTTATAAAATTTCCCATTATTTATCTTGAAATTAATGCGCTGAATGCACATGAAGGGCAGGATAGTAACACCGGAAGTTTTTGTTGAAGTTACAGTTCAATCCCGAAAATTTCACTCTTTTACAGATAGATCTAAGAAGTACTTTAACGTCACAGATCTATTAACAGCTTTTCTGTAAAAATAAGTTACATTTTTTTTATGAGAAAAAAGTTACAGTTGATCTCTTATCCCGTTTGTTTCTCCAAATTAATTTCATATATTATATAATGTGTTAAATTTATTTTAAATTTTACATAAATATTCAAAATTTAAATTATTTTTTATTTTATAATTTATATACATTCAAAAAAAATAACCTAATTTGGGTATTTTAAAAATATTTTTATTTTATAGAATTTTATTATATTTAAGAAGAAAATGAAAAAGGGGAATAATTGTATAAACTAAAAATATTTTGAGGTAATGTTTGCTAATTTGGGACTATGATCTAATAACTTCAAACTAATGTGACACATTTGTAATAGCCCTTTCATATTGGGAGACCCAGATGCAATTTACCCTGCGTCCAAAATGCTGAGTTCAATTATTAGCAAAAGGCGTGATGTGATACTTCAATTTCTCCATGGGCAAAAATGTAAATTCACGAAGCTAACAGTCCTCTGCTGGCAGTCGTCTTCCCCTGCAACCAGGCAGTCGTACGTCCCGCGCTGTTTCGAAGCTTTTCGTGCTTTGAACCCGCAACGCAAAAGAGCGATTTTTGGGGTTCTTAATGCTCCCTAATTAAATCATTCTAACTCATTATCGTTAATGGATCTGTGATTATTCGAATTACAAGAAATGTATGGCTCTATCTTCTCTCGTCTTCTTTCCTTTTCCCCTTCTGTCTTTGACCCAATGCCCTAAGTGACACTGTGGCAGCCGGCGCACATTTACTGCGCCTGGACCAGCCAAGCTCTCTTGGCTTGGACAGAGCTTACATTAGTGCTCCTGCAAGCTGCAGGCACCTGTAAGCGACTTTGCTTTCTTTGTCCTTCTCTTCGCTAATATGTTTGTTATGGTTTTGGATGGCCGCATTGTGGGATTAGATTTCTTTAATTTGCTTATGATTTACAGAGATTTCAGTGCATGAGTTCGTGTCATTGAAGGATTTGTGGGTAGGGTTTGGAATGCCTGCACACTTCCTTACTGATCAGCTTTAATTGTATTTTGTAATCGCTTTGCCGATTTTATCCGTTGTCCCTTTTAGCTAGAATAAGTTTGATATTGGTTTTTTTCTATGTATTTTCGATTCTGCATTTATTTTGCAATGCCATTCAGGGTTTTTGAAGAGAAGTTGAGATTTTGAAGTTGATTCAATGGATTTCTTTAAAGTGAAGCGATTCAAGCTGGGACGGAGGCACAAAGCCGAAGAACACGCAGATCCGGAAGACCATCAATTGCCAGCAGCGGAGGCGTTGAAGGATGGGAGCATGGAGTCGGCTCCAAAAACAGATGCTGCGGATGGAGATCTGGAGGAAGAAGACTACGATGACGACGATTTTATAACGAATGAGGTGAAGAGGCGTCTTAAGGAGCTGAGGAAGAACAGTTTCATGGTCTTGATACCGGAAGAATCCTGCTTGGAAGAAGATGTGGAGACAAGCTCGAGTGAGTGGAGGGAATCTGAAGTGGAAGAGGGATATCCTCCTTGTGGTTTCGAGGCATTGTACAGTAAATACTGCGAGAGGATGCTGTTCTTTGACAAGATGATCGTTCAACACTTGAAAGAAGCAGGTATCCTCTGATTGTTCTCTGATTTTGCTTCAGCTTTACGTATGTGCAACTATTCTATATGCAACTGAAACTAAAAGGGGTCGCTTTTGAAATTATCTAGGAAGTTAAAAAATATCATGTGATTTATAGTGAATCAGGGATTCAGGATGCCATTCCTTTTTGTCTGACAATTTTGCAAAGTTGAGTTTTTTATGCGATGTTTAGAGCCTTTTGTCTGGTTTAAGAAATTTGGCCAACATTGCATTGTTACAATCTGATTAATCTTTCATTTTCATCTTTTCTTCTAATTTTCTTTGTTTATTTATCTCATCCATAAAAACTGCTATTGGATCTATTCAATTGTTGGCTACATAGTTCCAGAACCTCTTGGGTATTGTCGTAATGCCATGTTTTAATTCTCTTTCAGGCACATAGTAGCACTGTTCCTATGCGCTTTTCATCTGATTTGAAAATTATTTTAAGCTCCGTAACGTTAATATGAATGGATTAGATGAGCAAATTGAATGACAACATAATCTCATGATGTTTTGCTCCGATTGTCTATGGTTACTATATTTTACAAAATTTTTTGAAGGATTGTTGCTAACTATGAAAGTTAGAGCACAAATTGTATGTAGATCTGCTTGATCATGCATTCCTTTGAGTTATCCTAAAATTATTTATACTTATGTTTATGGTATGTGGACTTACGTTGGATTTACTATGTAGCTTGGTGTGTTATTATGTTTATCTCTGCATACAGAATCATTTAACGTTCTGAATGGGTCTCCTCGATCTGTGACTAAGAAGCTTGCTTTAACCCTTAAGAGCCTCTCGTTTAAAAGGCGGTATGAGTTTCAAGATGATTGTGAACAACTCCAGCCATCACAGGAGGATGACCCATATCAAAATCTTGAAATTGCTTATGTTGCCCAATTGGGATTATCGTGGGAGGCACTCCACTGCCAGTACATGCAGCTGAGTCAAAGGATCTCAACCCAGCCTGAAAACATGACCTGTTATGGTTGTTCTTCCCAGGAGTTTCAACAGTTCCAGGTTCTTCTCCAAAGATTTATTGAAAATGAGCCCTTTGAGCAGGGTTCTAGGGTGGAGATTTATGCCCGAGCTCGGAGCTTGCTTCCCAAATTGCTCCAGGTTCCGAATCTCCAAGGCATGTGCTTAATGTACTATGACGATACTCAATATTGTACATTATTTTTGCATTTTTCTGTCACTTTCATGGATTTTAGCTTCCATGGAAACAAATTAATGCTAGTATGCTGTTCTTTTCAGTATCATGGTTTTTATTAGCAGTTAATGTGGCTTGGATGCACCAAGATAAATTCTAATTTCTAAACCTTATGTTGGAGGATATAATCTATAAAATGCATATGCATAAATCGTGCAGCAAAAAACTTCAACAGATGATATGATTGTGTATGAACACAATGAATTTATTTGTTGTAGTTCATTATAAAGTTTTCCTGTATCTTATATTCGGTAGAGCAATGTTATTTTCACGCTATAATTATACGTCTCATTCTTGGTGCTGCATCAGCTTAGACAATTTGAAGTTTTAGATTTGTCTGGCCATCACATGGACCAATGTTATGCCAAACCTGTACTCCTTTAATTTTAAGCATTTTCCTATTCACGTCGGGGCCAAAGCTAGAAGATTTCACTATGAAAACACTATGTTACGTTTCATACTGACTTACAGCTAATTACATTTCTCACGTATATATTCATTGTTCCAACATGATGTAATTTTAATTTCTTCTCAAGTAACTTTGGCGTGTTTTACTATCAAAAAAAGAAAAAAAAACTTTGGTGTGTTTACCGTGTTCAGGAAGGTGACCAAATGTCTAAAAGCTCTCCCATTTTGTGGCAAATGTGAACTTTGAATCACAATGGATCTAATTTATGAATTTTTTTTCAGGCCCTGGTCAGAAAGAATCTGAAAATGGAGATTTGGAACACCCGGTGCTTGCTTCAGAGCTCTTAAATATAATGGAGGATTCAATTTTAACTTTCCGCCAATTTTTAAAGACGGACAAGCAAAAATTCGGCAGGTCTTTGAGCTTATTCAAAAGTCATAATCAGGATGCAAGCTCCCTTCATCAAGTCCAAGCTTCTCTTGACAAGGTACAATCATTATTCATTAAGGTTTCTCGTCCATATCGAATTATATATCACCGAATTAAAAGAATTCGAGTCATTATATTCAAATTAGTTGTACAGCGTACCTTTGTGTTTGTCTTTGGTAGTGATGTTAACTTGTTCTAGTCAAATTACATACACGACACCTGATTCTCTATTTTCAGACCCACATACTGACTGCATAAATTTTACGTCTCACTTATTTCTGTCAACTTAACCCCACTGTAATTAATGTTTGAGTTACAATTAACGCCAGCTTGATTTGGACAATTATGGCTCATTAACACAGCTAAGTAGAATTATATTGGAACAAATCTAACCAATGCCTAAAAGAATAAAATAACAAAAAAAGGATTTAAATACATTAAAAACTTGTTATGTTTATTAATCGTTTATGTAACATTTCGTGATCCAAATGTAAAGGCATTGTTTGCTTTGACTTCTGAAAACTACGTGATTTTGGTACTCCCAGAAGGGCCCATCCCAATACTATCCAGCCCAAACACACTTAACCATGGAGTTTTTTATTATTAGCGTCACGATTGTTCCCCAAAATGTGCCTCTATCACTTAGTATTATATTATTTACTTATAAAGCTCAGGACTCCCCTCCCTTTTCGATGTGATATGATTCATCTTCGTGCTCTTCTCACTAATTATCAGCCTAGATGCCTATTAGGAGTTACACTTTACTTCAGTAATTTTTTTCTCTTGAGACATTATCTGGTGATCACTTTCTACTCTCTTCAATCACAAGCATCACGGGATCATCAGCTTCCACTTACTTCGTCCTTGAATTGCTTCATACTTTGGAGGTCTACTCTGATATCATATTATAGCATCCTGTGATTCAAATATAGAGGTATGATTCCCTTTAGCTTATAAGAATTGTGTGACTTGAGTATTTTTTGGGAGATCACCTATCTTAGTATTAATTCAGTACAAATATGCTTAACTATAGAGTTTCTCATTTAGCCTTATGGTTTTGCCTCAAAAGATGTGCCTCTGTCATGTGGGGTCATGTTATTTACTTGTAAAGTTTAGCAACTCTCCTCTCCTTCCAATATAGTGCGATTCATTTTTGTACCCCTTTCACCACTCATTATCTACTTAGAAGCCTACCAGGAGTTATATTTTGCTCCAATGATTTCTTTCTCTTGGGATATCATTCAGCGATCATTCCCTATCCTCTTCAACCACGAGAGTTACAGTTCAGGTGAGAATTTCAATTATTATGTTTTGCACATTTTCAAGTTCACCATGTTTAGTACTATAATCGAGTTACTTTGGTTAGAATGAAAGACATGGCAGGTCAATTCGAATGCAGCTAGAAACAAAATGTTCCATTCGATGCACTTAACCATCTTGTCGAATTTGCATTGTTCATTTTTTTTTCAGTTTGTGTAATGTAAATTTGTGATGTGGATGCTAACTATTTATATTGGCAAGTTTAATGTGCCACTAAATATAATACCGCACCTTGAATTCATCTTTTCAACGATTGGATGAAAACAAGATGACCTGCGGATGGGATTCTTCTAATTCTCTGCATTGTAATGCAGAAGGAAATGAAAGTGAAGGAGCTATCGAAGAAGAAAGGATGGAAGAAGACCTGGCCCTCCACTCCATTGGAGGTTGAGTTTCTGTTCAGCCTCATTGACATCAAAGTTGTCAGGAGGGTTCTGAGGATGGCTCACATAAGCAAAGAGCAACTGCTATGGTGTGAAGAGAAGATGAGCAAACTCGATTTGGCCAATAACAAGCTGCATCGGGATGGCGCTGCGATCCTTTTTCCATGCTAATCATATCGACTATTCCCAGGTTAGCAGCTTTTTTTTTTTCTGCCAAAACTCTTAGAAACTTGAATGGTTATGGCTGCAAATGAATTAGAAAATATTCACTAGTGGGTGTAGACCATGATCATCGCCATATTTAATAGAGCTAGTATTTCTGAAGTTGAATTTTGTGCTGGTCCAATGCATGAGCTTGCAAAGCCTGTTTTCTTATCTGATCTCCTCGGATCATAATCGGTACGAAACTTAATAACATGACAATGCATTTTAATGTATGATTTATTTCCGGCTTATGCAATTGTTGTTGATGGTAAGCGAAATCTAATATGCGCGTCTTTTTTACTAATGGATACCATAAAAGAAGCTTATGCTAAATTGAATTCGAGCAAAACAACAAACTTACGCCTAAAGAAGTGTATGAGTATAAAGTTTTTTATCAATTAAGAATATAAAGTTATTCCTTCATGTTTATCGAAGATTTAATAGTAATTTTTGGGCTATTCACAATTACAGGAGTTAAAAGGAAGAGTACTTTTCACAAATAAATTATTTAAACGGTGTTAACATCTTATGATCTAAACGTAGAGTTATTGTCCATTTTAGCTTTAGAAAATTGAAGGATTTGAGTTCTTTCATGAGGGTCGCTCATTCTAGTACTATTTTAGCTCAGGAACATTTTAACTACAGAATTTCTTATCATTAGTCTTATAGTTTTATCTCAAAAGACACTTCCTCTATTTCGAATTATGTTATTTATTTATATAGCTTAAGAACTTCCCATTCTTTTTGATGTGGTATGACTTATTCCTGTGTCTCTCTCATCGCTCACATCCGGTCTAGAAGCCTGCCAAAAATTGTACTTTACTCAAGTGAATCCTTTTCTTGGAACATCACCCGATAATCATGCGTTGTGATTGTCGACCATGGGTTATCACAGGTACAACATTTGTCTGGTTTGTTTTTGAAATTACATCTTGCTATGTGAAGTTAGCTCTTATACCATATTGTGACATCTTACATTTTACTATATAGAGGCTAATGATGAGAAACTTCGTAGTTATTGTGCTTGAATTGGAGTAATATTAGAGCGGGTGGTCTGATAAGTAATCAAATCACGCAGTTTTCAAACTTAAAGTGAATAATACCTCTGTACCGAAGACGAGATGTTAAACTGTGTCATGATCCTTTTTGATGTGCGCCCTTTGATGTTCAATACCTCACTCAACTTGAAATAAATAGTTTGAAGTTGAGTTTAATTCAAATCGATTATTTATTTTTTTGACTTAAACGTCGTATTTGGAAATTAGAGAGCATTGTATAACAAGTTACACATCTAATTATATATTAGGGTTGTAGTCAGGTGTATTACAGTTTACTCAATTAATAATCAATAAATACGAGTCGATCTCAACTTGAAATTAACGTTGAAATCTGAAGTGGATCTGGATTCTATCAGGTTAAATATTATTCAATTGAGTTAATTCGCGTCGAACTATCTAGAGTGGCAATGTATAAATTCTACATATTATCATATATGATATGATAATGTATATCTATTATACATACCATCGAATGCGCATATCATATGAGACATCTTTGAGTCGAGTTTATCAATTCAGTAGACTCTAATACAACTAAAATTTGAGCAATTATCGATCGAGCTTTGAGTTTCGATCGTATTTTGTAGAGGTTTTTTGGGGATTGAAAATTGTTCCATGGCAGGGTAATTAGAGTATTTTAGCTGGTGATTAGTTTTCGAACAAGTGAGTATTCGATGATGAGAATTACAGTTATTCGTGACATATTAAAGTAATTTAACAGAAATTACATGACTTTCATTATATATCAAAGTAATTTTAATTCAAATGAAAACACGATTTGAAATTGATTGCCATTATTCTATGGCCCGTTAAGTATTCTTTGATGAATGTTTAATATTCCACTAAATTTGGCTTTTCCGTACTGATTTGCATGTGATATATTTTTTCTCTAGTTAATTTTTTTAAAAAAAAGTAATTATATCTATGCTATTAAATTTAAATATTTTGCATATTTAATATTTATATTTTTAATATTATATATTAATTATAAAAAGAGAAATTTACATTTGTCATTTTTTCAAAAAGCCTTTTGCACTTTCTTAAATAAATATTTATAAGCTGTATTTTAGTAAATTAAATATTTATAGGTGATATTTACTATTTTGAATGTCAAGTAGTATTTTTATGTTAATTTTTATTTATTATTTTTTTAAATTCAATTAGGATTAATATATGTAATTAAAATTAAAATTTGTCTTAAAAAAATAAAAATTATAAAAATGGATAAAAATTTGAAATAAAAGAAATTTAAAAAAGACAATTGAAAAATATAAATGGCATAATTTAACTTTTAAATAAAGTGCTGGATTATTTTTAGTTATGCGTTAATTTTAGTTGGATTAGAGTGATATAAATTAAATAGAATATAGTATAAAAATAATACTTGTAAATTTATATTTAAAATAATATGTGTTATTTATAAATATTTAATTTAGAGAACTTTATTATTAATAAAGTTTTTATGGGTGATAGATGTAAGTTTTTCTTATAAAAATTATATGAAATTATAATTTTTTGTTATATAGTATAGTTTTGCATAAGTTTAATTTTATATGATATTAAAGATTTACACCTACGATATGTAAACTTATTAAGATATAGGTTCTATTTGATGCGAGGATCAAGATCGGAATCAAAATAGTATTAATTTTAAAAATAATAATAAATAAATAAATTTTTTATTTTTATATAAATTAAAAATATATTATTTTATTTACATATTTAATAATTTTTAATAAAAATATCTACTTTATTTTACATGTTAGATCAAAATATTTAAATTTAATATTTTGATTTAGAAGGTAAAATAAAGATAATATTTTTATTAAAAATTATTATGTATATAAAGTGAAATATTTTTTTTTTTTATAATTTGTATAGAATAATTAAAAAAATTATTATTATTATTAAAATTAGACTATCTTGACTTAGGCTATGTTTGGTAATAAGAAAAAAGAAGAAGATTTAGTTGGAATTTTTAGTGATTTTTGAAAAATGTGTATGAAGTGAAATAAAGTAAGTTGGTTATATTATAAATTGTGTATGATGTGAAATAAAGTTGATTGATTTATTGAGAATTGTGTTGGATGTGAAATAAAGTGATTGTTTAATGTTGGAATTTGTGTGAGATGAGATATAAAATAATTTTTTTAAGTTTTTTTAAAATAAATTTAAGATTTTGATCATGAGTAATTTTAGCCATGATTTTTAGTCTATTGTCGAACAGGGCCTTAAGTTTGAAGTTTTCACTCATTCTTTTGTACCTAAAGATTAAAAAATTAGGTGGCAGGGCATTATTCTGAAGGGTGATTGGATCTAATGTTTTAAGTATGCAATCTAAATAAAATATTTTATGAAGCATGTTTATTTATTTATTTATTTATTTATTTATCTATTTTAATCCATGTATAGCATGTTGTTGATGAGGTTGTTTCTGTAATTTACTGTTAAAAGCTGACATGGTGATCTGCAGCTTAGAGCCAATACAATCCACTGAGCCAGCTGTGGAATCTTTTCATCTCTGAGTTCTAATCAAAAGAGTAATTTATTGGATTGAAGAATTAATAGTTTAATTTATTGGATAATCTGTAGAATTATTTTTTGTTGAGATATTGAGATTAAATAGTTTTTTTTTCGGTAAATTATTAATAGGGTTTTACTCTTTATTTAGTAATATATTTTGATTCATATATTTTTAAAACTCTCATTTAATTTATGAATTTATTAGGATCCCATTTTATTTTATTTTGTTTTTTTTTTAGTCATTCTTTTAAATTTTAGAGATTTTAAAGATGTCAGAAATTCGACTGAAATTTTAAAAATGTGAATTAAATTGTAATTATAGTTAAATTGTGGTTGACTTATTAATTTAAAATTAAAATTTACTCAATTTTAAGTTTTTAAATTGAATCAACTTCAGTTAAATAAGTTTATTGTGACTTAATTGTGAATTAAATTTATTTTATTTTTAATAATTTAAAGTCTTTATTTTGAAGGAAGATTAAAGTAAAAGGTAAAAGAAATCTTGCTGTTTGCTTGATAGATTAATGTTAACGTAAATTTAAATTTTACAAGTTATATTTAAAAAAATATATATTAAATTAATATTATTTTAAGTGTTACAATTTATTATGTCTCACGTCATATATAAATTTTAAAACAAAATTAATTTTTACATTTTATATTCAATTATAAATAAAGACAATTTCAATTGAAATCTTTCGGAAATTTTAAATTAGAAATAGTACATTAAAATTATCTTTTATTTTTAATTAAAAATAATTTAATAAATTTACATTAAGGAATTATATGCATACTTTTTCATTTAAAAATTGAATTTTGACTTAACTAACAAAGAATTTTTTATTTAAATATTGCTCGTACGTACTGGCTTAAAGCCAACTACATCGTCGCCGTACAGCGCAGGAGAGAAGCAATTATTATCCTCTCTTGTCAAATCGGACGGTTCAGACGGGTTCAGATTGAATGAAAGGAAATCCAGCTACAGCAGAGCCGTACGGCACAAATTTAATACGATTTTTGCTGCGGGAAATTTCGTTTGATTTTTTTGGGCCAATTACGCCCAGGTCCCAAGTTTAATGCTAAATATTGCACAGGTCAATATTTTTAAAATTATAATATCGGGATCCCTGAGGTTTAATAAAATATCAAATGGGTCCTTTTTTTTATTTTTTATAATTAAAATTTTAAAAATTACCATTTAACCCTTGCCCCTCTCTCTCTCCTCCCATTCGGCGAGATAATGGCAGGGGGTAAAACGGTAATTTTAAAAAAATTTAATTATAAAGAAATAAAAAAAGACTCATTTAATAATTTATTAAAATTCAGGGATCCCGATGTTATAATTTTAAACACGTGGACCTGCGCGATATTTAGCATTAAACTCAAAGACCTGGGAGTAATTTGCCCTCTTTTTTTTATGTTGATTTCGTTCAACATTTCTCAAGTGCTCGAAATTAACTCGTATTTTATTTTATTTATATCAAAAATGAAATCAATTTAATTTTGACATTGTATAAACATGTATTTTTTAAACATAAAAATATTAAAAATTTTAAAATTATATATTTAGCAATAATTATACCGATATGTGTATGTTAAGATAATAAAAATATGATTTGTCATTATGAAATAAAAAATAATCAATTTAAATTAAATTTGATTTGTGCCTATAGTTCTGCAAGGGTTAAAAAATATTATATTAGGACAACGTAACATGTTAGGTTGTAAAGATCAACAAATATACGTGTTAGTGTGTGAAAATCACAAGTGAAAAAAAGTATAATAATATTTTATCAAAAATAACAGAAAATAGTGCTACACTACTGTATATGGTATTATGTATAAATAAAATAGTGTTATATATAAGTATGATCGTGTTTCATATAAAGAAGATAATATTTAGTATAAGTATGACAGGGCAAATATAATTATGTTAAAGTATTATATTGCTAGTCTTATTTAGAGTTGCCAATTAAATGTCTTTCGGCAAGATATACTAAATATAATACTACTACATATATATACTTATTAATATAGTAGTGCTGCATAAAATAAGTTAATGCTGCATATAAGAATATAGTGTTATGTATAAGTGTCATAAAAATGAGAATGTCAAGTTAAATAAGTAATAAAAAATATATAAAAAGACAAGATGAGAAATGAATATATCGATGAGAAGATTAGAGTGACCTCAATTAAGGATAAACTCAGCAAAAATAGACTTAGATGGTTCAGACATATAAAACGTAAGTCGATATAAGCTCTAGTAAGAAAAATTAGATTATTGGATCTTACTCGTGTAAAAAGAGAAAGAGAAAAGCCAAAAAAGATATAGGAAAAAATTATAAGACATAATTTTATATATTTAAAGTTAAAATAGAATTTGTTATTCGATAAAGTGCAATGGAAATGAAGAATTCATATAGCTGATCTTATTTAGTGAGATAAAAGTTTAATTTGTAACATTGAACAGAAGGTTAGGATAGTACGAGTTTTTTCACTAGGCTCGTTTGGTTCGAGGTAATTTTTTTACCCAATACAAATTTCAACTATAAAAATTAACTTTATTTCACATCTAATATAAATTTTAATATTAGAATTGAAAGTGTTTCATATTTTATATACTTTCTAATAGTAAAATAAATTTCTATTCCGTTAAATTTTTAAAATAATTTTTTTTCTTCTGTCTAAAAAAAACTCGAACCAAACGAGGCCTAAAAGTCTCTCATGTATTTCAATTTTTTCATGTTTCATTATTAATTTATTACTTCGTAGAGTTGTGTCCAAGAATAACAGAAATAAGTATTTCCACGACAATTATATTCCACTTTATTTTTTTTCGGTAGCGACTTACGAGCTCAATAAATTCAGTCTAATCCGACATCATTACCGCCAACATCCCAGTGGAGAATTTTCTCAATGATGCCTGTTTAGTGTGAGGATCAAAATCACGACCAAAATGGTACTAGTTTAAATAATAATAATAATAATAAATAAATAAATTTTTCTATTTATTTTACATTAATTTTAATATAAAAAATATTATTTTATTTCACATACTTAATAATTTTCAATAAAAAAATAATTTTATTTCACGTCCTAGACCAAAATACTAAAATCTAGCATTTCGATCTAGAATGTGAAATAAAGTTCATATTTTTATTGAAGATTATTGAGTATGTGAAATAAAATAATATTTTTTATATTAAAATTCAGGGTAAATAGCATCCAGGTCCCTATAGTTTGCTCGTATGGGCAAAAAGGTCCCTCGAACATTTAAATGTAGCAAATTGGTCCTCCAGTTTAATGAAACATGCACGTAAGTCCTTGGGCCGTAACAGACGTTAGAAATCACACTCTCTCCTCCCCGTATTTCTCTCTCCTCCTGTTCCCCGCGCACGGAACGATGCAGGCGCGACCCGCCGGCGGCCGCGCGGCCGTCAATTTGCACACGCCGCACAGCCGCTGGGGTTCGGCAGCGTCTCCCATGCTCGATGATCGGGAGGAGAGAGAGATGAAGGGAGGATAGAGAGGGTGATTTTTAACGTCTGTTACGGCCCAAGGACTATGTGCATATTTCATCAAACTAGAAGATCAGTTTGTTACATTTAAATATTCGAGGGACTTATTTACCTATACGAGCAAACTAAAGAGATCCAGATGCTATTTACCCTTATATAGAATGATTAAAAAATTTTATTTATTATTATTATTATTATTTAAATTAATACTATTTTAGTCCTCAGCCAAACAGGACTACTGGAGCTACAAAAGCTCTTCTACTGTTGAATTTATTAAAACTTTATTCTAAGGGAAATTTTAGGAGTTCATTCGCATTTATAATGCCTACAAATTGACCGATTCATCCCCAGCTCAAGCAAACTCGAAATCAACCTCAGCACGGCAATTATTCTATTCACAGGGCTACAATTGGAATATCATTTAATATGCAAATGCAACGTATCATCTTTCAAGGTTAATTACATCCAGGTCACGAGGGCTACGATACCTTTCACATATGTCCATTCTCAGTTTAATCATTCCTTTCAAAGGGAAAATTACAGTCGGATCCCTGGGATTGAGCTCCCCTTTCACACATTCATATTTTTTTTGAATCATTTCAAATAAATCCTCTAGGTAACTCAGTGGTTTCATACAAATAGTTACATCGTTTTTTTCATCAAGTTTAAACTATTTTATTTCATTGCCCTTCGAATCATCTATATGTTCTTTTTTTTTTTCAATTTTTTTTTGGGTACATTTTGTCTCCTTTTCTCTCATCTTCCTCTTTCCTCACTTTCTCGTGTTTCTCGCTTTATCTCTTTTGACTCTTTTATCAGTTTTTACACATTAAAGGGAGAAAAAAAGAGGATAAATTATATTCAAAATTCTAATTTTATGATATAATATCACATAGGTTCATAATTTTGAAAATTTAACATCTGGGTTCTTGAATCAAATACATACATTCTATTTTTAAACTTTTAATATTAAAATTTTATAAAATGCATAAAACCTCTCTCTCTCTCTCTCTCTCTGCCCTATCGCGACGGGGATGTTGGATGGTGGTTGACACGCAGTTGCGAAACTTTGCGTGGTCGAAAGTAGCAGCACACCAGCCACCCTTCTATGAGTTGCACGATTGTGAGTGAGTGAGAGAGAGAGAGAGAGGATGGGGGGAGGGGGCTGCTTACATTTTGGATTTTTTATAAATTTTAATATTAAAAATTTTAAAAATAGACTTAATTAATATATACATTTATCTCACGACCTGAATGTTAAATTTTTAAACTTATATTCTTGAGTGATATACACACTAAACTCAAAGAGTTAAATATAATTTTTTCTAAAAATAAAATATGAAGGTCATGACAAAAAATAAAAAATAAAAGAGATATTTTGTCAATTAAATTAAAACTTTTAGAATAAAATAATAACTAGTAAATTTAATAATAATAATAATAATAATAATAATAATAACAATAAATCAATTTTTTATCAGCTATATAAATCTTTTATTTTTATTTTATTTTTTTAAATAATAAATTTTCATTTAACTCCTAATATATAAGATTATTGCTACTAATTTTTAGTTATATCTTTTTGGCCTTAGTTTTCTCAATTTTTTTTATATAGGCAAGATCCAATAATTTAACTTTTTCACTGAAACTTCTATCGGCCAATGACTTATATATCCAAACTATCCAAGTCAACTCTCTTTTGACTTATTTTCAATTGCGGCTACTCCAATTTTTTTGTGGTTATACTTATTTATCATTTTGTCCTTTTGTATGTGCCCGCTCATCCATCTTAATATTTTCATTTCTGCTACACTCATTTTATTTGTATGTTTTATTTTGTAGATCAATATTTAATATTATATAATATCACTGGCTTAACAACTGTTTTACAAAATTTATCTTTAAGTTTAAGTAAATTTTTTTTATCATACAATAAGTTAGATGCACTCATCTACTTTATATATCTTACTTGGATTTTGCTAATAATTTTATCATTTATTCTATTATTATTTTTTATGATTGATGTAAGATATCTAAATTATTCGCTCTTCTTGATAACTTGATTATTAATTGTCATCTTTTCATTACAAGTATTTCTTTCATGATTAAAATTATATTCCATATATTCAATTATTTATAAAAAACATACACAAAAGTGCTTTTTTTTAAAATGCATCCAGTTAAAATTTCTATAATAAATGGAAAGATATGTGAATTTAAAGTTGAATCTTAATTTAATTCAACTGAAATAAAATTTTTTTTAGTCAAACTCTCTTATGTTCAGACAAATGTAACCCCTTTATATATGTCCTGAATAATTTGAATATTAGCAGTACAATTTCTTTTTTCTTTTTTAACTCTCCTGAGTATTTTTTTTGCATATTATCATAATTTTTTTCAAAATTAATAAAAATTAAATATAAATATTCTTTTTTCTTCCTAAATATCTTCATTAAGTCTTTCAATAAATAATAGCTTCCATAATAAATCTACTAGGTAAAAAATCAAATTGATTCTATGATACCTTAATATCATAATATAACATATACTCCATCACTATCTCTCAAAGTTTTAAAGTATGACTTATTAATTTTATAGTTAGTATAATATTATGCATCGATTTTATTCTTATAAATAAATATCAATGTATATTTTTTTATTTATTTGACATCATTTGTCTTCAAAATTATATTAAATAACCTAGTAAACCAAAAAAAATTATTATCTTTTATATATTTTTAAACATTTATTGAAATATTATCTAATCCAACTACTTTTCTAAACTCCATTTTCTTTAAACCTTTTCAATTTTAACTTATACTTTAGATGTAAGAGCAATTTGTTTCTTTTTGAATGATAAAATCAGTAAAATTAATCGTATTATTATAACTATCATTAAAAAATCTTTCAAAGTACCTCATCTATCTATGTTAAATTTTTTTATCAATTTTTTCTCTTATTTTTTATAGCATTTCTTATTTTTTACTTTAGCAAGCGTGTGTGTATATATCTTTTTTCTTTTTTAGTGTGTAATTTATAATTTTATATTTTTCTAAATTCTCTTTACTTTTGGACTTAAACTAGTCATTGTAATACTCTTTTTTTAATTTTTTATTCTATTTTTTTTACCACCAAGCTTTTTTATTATTTGAAATATTTTCTTTATATTTTTTTAACATATTTTTTGCAATATTACAGATGCAGTTAACAACTCCTAATCACATAATCAGCTTTTTTTTTCAATATCTAACTACTATGTTCTCAAGCTCTCTTTTTAAATAATATAAATCTTTTTTTCTTAAAGATATTTTCTATTCTTATTTTTCAGATTCTGTCATTGAGTTTAAAGACATTATTTTCATTTACTATTCCTTCTCTAACTCTTCATTTTAAAATATAAGATTATTAATCGATGTTAGATAGTCAAATATTCACTTGTAATGACTTTATAATATTTACAGCACAAGTGATCCCGTTGATAAAATTTAAAACTTATAGCTTTATATGAATAACAATTGATGAGAAATTGATAGAAAATAATAATAATAATTATTATCGATGAGAAATGACATATGCTTGATTAAAAAGTATGAACCTACCTAAAAAGTAGGTCAAATTTCAAGGATTCAAATGCAAATTATCATTAACCGAAAACCCCTTATCTTTTGTTCTATTTTCTATATGTTCTTTTCCTCTTTTTCTCCCCCTTCTCTCTCTTTAACTATTCTCTGCTCTATGATGAAATTATTGATGAAAGAAGGAGTACTTGAGAAGAATAGGCTGAGCAGGGAGAGAGAGAGAGAGAGAGAATGGGATCTGAATGAGTGAAAGAAACTATCCACAGTATTTAAGGTGGGATGAACTACAGGGATCACAGTGTAATTTACCCGTACAAATGCAGACATTTTAATGCGCGAGGGGAACTGACCGGTTCACCCCTGCTCCTGCCACCCCTGCAACTCGGCAATAACTCTTACAGCAAGGCTATAAATGGAATATCATTAAATCTGCAACGTCTCAAATTTCTTCTCCAGCGGAAAGAGGCATCTGGTTCGCTTCCTTTCAGTACACGGTGCAACCTACGGTCCAGATTCCGCCGAAAACCGCCCGTCAATCGGGCGGTCACGATGTGCTCTCTAGCTATTTGATTTTCTCTCCGCCGTCCGATCATCCTAATCATTTTATTCTTAGGGCGGCTTCGTAAATAACAAGAATACTGGGGGTGGCTTTAGAAAGAAAGAAATATTCTTCACTCCCCTTTTATGGTCGCCTCCTCGGCTTTATTTTTTGCTGGCGTTCTTCTTTGAAATCATTTGACCGTTGGCTGCCATCTTCTCCGCTGAAGGATTCTTCTCAGGTTGGTCTCTAATCCACATCGTTATCAAAAGCTCGCTTTTTTTTCTTATTTAATTCAAAAAAATTCGATTTTTGCGGCTATTTCCATCGTTCTTACGTCTTTGAATTGCTGAAAATTCTCTCTTTCTGGGTTTCCTGTAGTTTCTTAAATCCAGCTTGCAGGATTCGTACAAGAGAGATTAAATCTATCCCTTGCTTCACATGCTTCTTGGATTATTTGAGTTAATTCACTTGGACTCATGCTGGAAACTGCAGGAAAATGATTTCCATGGTAGGGCTGGGAGTTGGGTCTTCGTTAAAAGTGGCCTCTTTCTTGAGCATTTGTGCTTTTAATGGCTTAACCTCCTTTATTTTGATGATAAGAATATAGTTGTTCTGCTTTCCTTATCTTGTGTGGTGGTGGGTGTTCCTTTTTGATAACTTGGGTGATCTACTGAAAAGGACTTATGTTTCATGCTTTTGGCTACCTTGAATATGAGTTCTTGATATATTTTTCCCTCAACAATTTAACTCTTATTCATGGCATCTGATGAGCTCTTCTTTCTCCTACCCTTTCTCTTCCCTTTCTAGTTGTGGTAAGTTTCCTCCGTTTGCAGAGTATCTCATCAGCTCATCAAGAACAGATTTCTCTTTTTAATGTAGCATCTTCACACTTCTTAGCAACCTATACTGGATCTTCATCACACCCAAAGCATGAATTTTTTTTTTCCTACCTTCTCATGCTATATTTGATGTTGTCTCCATTATTAATTTAGTTTTTGATGCAGGTTTTTAAGGTTTTTCAGCATAGGTCGTGAGAAATATTGCAGCGACATACCTTGTGGTTCTTTCCATGTCCTTTGTGAATAACTTGAGAAGAAAGCACGGAATCAAAGAAGCTCTTTCCTCCTTGTCTCGTTTTATTCTTGATGCTTTGGTTTCTACATTCTGAAGAGAAGGAACTTCTTCATAAAACATCTGCTTCTTCTTCACTTAACATAAGCATTTTCTCTATCAGCCATCATGCAGAGCTTTCTTTTGTGAAGTATAAACTGATCAGATGTATGCAGAAATACGAATCCATATGAGTTTTCTGAAGTTTGGGTACTTCTTTGCCTTTGATTTGAGTCTTAAAAACTCATAAGACGAAGTCTCAAAGAGATGGGATGTTCAGCTTCAAAGCTGGAAGATGAGGAAGCTGTGCAGCTCTGCAGAGACCGAAGAAACTTCATTAAGCAGGCCGTTGAACAAAGAAACAGGTTTGCTTCCGGTCATCTGGCTTATATAGAATCCATGAGGCGAGTGTCTGTTTCACTTCTTCGTTATGTTGAAGCCGAAGACCATTACTTACTATCTGATTCATACAACACTCCTCCATTTACTCCTGTGAAGAGATTAAGCCCTGAAATTACTGGAATTCCTCTGAAATCATTCACAGCAACACCAGATGAGAAGATTAAGAGTTCCTTTCGCACTGTAAATTACTTGAGATCAGGTGGAAATCCATCAATTTTGGTTGAGGAACTGCCTGAGGTAGATGAAACTGTGAGGATTGAATCATTCTATCCCGTGGATCACTATGGAGTCGACAGCTTCTTCTCATCACAAGCTTCTCCAGTTAATACGTCATCTCCATCCTTCTTCTCTTCCCCTTTCAATAGGATAAGCCATCAACCACAGTCTCCTCAAGCTTCTTCTCAGTGGGACTGCTTCTGGAACCCCTTTTCTTCATTGGATCCCTATGGGTACCCCCTAGGAAGCAGCTTTGACAGGTAGGAGTGATCAAAATTACACTAAAAAATATGAAATCAAAATTATCAAATGAAACTGACAATTTCAGTTTTTTATGTTGTTTAAGTTTTTGGTTTTGTTTTTGATTTTATGATTTAAGAAAAAAGCCGTTAAATAACAGATCTAATTGGTAATCAAATCTGTGGCACTTGTATTTGAGACTTCAACAATTTCCACTTTATGAATTTAATATTGCAAAGTATATCTTTTTCATAGGTTTTGATCTTCTGTAAAAATTAAAGGAAAAATTTGTTTATCAAAGTGAAAATTTTCTTCTGAACTGCAATCCTGTCAGCCATTATTTCTATTTCAGTTTTTCATTGTTTGGACCAATAAGCAAATCATGATCATTTCTATATGGACAGGATAGAAAATGATGAGGATATGGTTGGGCTGAGGCAGGTTCGCGAAGCTGAAGGAATTCCCGAGCTCGAAGAAGATTTAGAAGATGATGATGATGATAGCGTTGATAATGTTATGTTTTGGAAGGTTGACGCCAAGAATGAAACACCCAAGACAGAAATTAAGCATACTGGAGTCCAAGTTGGTGATGATGCTCCAGCTTCCTCAAATGGCAATGACGATATTCGAAAGATCCAAGAGGTCAAAGAGTTGAAGTCTCGAGAGCCTGAGAGAGTTGAAGCATCAGCAACTCGAAACGCAGTGGATATTGAGGTTCTGAATCGTCGTGAAGTGGCTGGAAGTAGAAGTACAGAAGAAACTCCTGGTTTTACTGTATATGTTAACAGAAGACCTGGTAGCATGGCAGAGGTCATGAAGGATGTGGAGAACCAATTTCGGAGAATTTGTGAGTGTGCCCATGAGATCTCAGTGATGCTAGAGGCGACCAGAGCTCAGTATTCTCCAGCTTCAAATGAATTAGCAGGTAAGGATACATCATGAAATGGACAAAATACTATTTGCTATGCTATATTGGGGATGCTTTCACATATATAAGACACAAACTTAAATCTTGATATCTTCTGTTCAAGCTGAAGGAATTCCCATGGACGCGGGAGGGGCCGTCGGCCTTCGCACGGGGAAGCAGCGAGACGGAGGTAGTTTTGGGTGGGGGGGGGGGGCGCGATGAGCTCGCTGGCCGGCGGTGAAGGTGGGACTGAGCCAGTGGCGCCTTGTGCAGGTGTCGCGCATAGAGGTCGGCGCTGATAGCGGCGAGCGGAGCAGGCGCAGCGTCGGGCGAGGCGGAGCCGAGCGGAGCGAGCGCGGATTCGGGCTCGGTCGCGTGAGGCGAGGGCAACGGTCGGTCGAAGAATGCTGCCGGCGGTAGAAAGGAGCGTCCGGAGTGCGCCGATGGCGAAGTCGCCGGTGTTCGTCGATGGCCGGCGAGACCGGCTATCCCGCAGGGGATGAAGAAAGAAAATAAAATGATTTTTAGGGCTGAAAAATTGCAAAGTGGGCTTAGACTTTAATTGGGTTGAAACCGAAAAATGAGAGAGAAGAGTTGGAAAATATCTCAAATTTTTTTAAGGTATTTGAGAAATACCTCAAATGGTGAAGGTGGGACTAAGCCAGTGGCGCCTTGCGCAGGTGTCGCGCATAGGGGTCGGCGCTGATGGCGAGCGGAGCAGGCGCAGCGTCAGGGGAGGCAAAGCCGAGCGGAGCGAGCGCGAATTCGGGCTCGGGTGCGTGAGGCGAGGGCAACGGTTGGGCGAAGAATGCTGCCGGCGGTAGAATAGAGCGTCTGGAGTGCCGACGGGGACGTCGCCGACGTTCGTCGGTGGCCGGCGAGCCGCCGGGTGGCGGTAGCGGTGAGGAGGCCCACACGCACGCGAGCAGCTATCCCAAATCGCTGGGGATGAAGAAAGACAATAAAATGGTTTTTAGGTTGGAAAATTGCAAATTGAGGCTTGGACTTTAATTGGGTTGAAACTGAGAACTGAGAAGTGAGAAAGAAGAGTTGGGAAATACTTCAAAATTTTAAGGTATTTAGGGATTTTCACCCAAGTTCCCAACCCTACCCTTCACCGGGATATAACATACAGTATTTCAACACAAAATAATTTCATTTCAGGATTAAGAACAAATAACACTAGTCCATGCCTTTACGTAGACCTATTACATTTGAAATTCAAAATGCGATAAATGCTAAAATAAATGCAAGAATAAAAAGGATTACAATTATGTCAAATACGAATGTCTAAAAAAAGAAGTAAATAAACGAAATCAGCCCAAAAATTAAAATATTCTCATTCAAATCAATAAATTGATTTAAATGAGAATTTCCAATCCACTAATCAGCCATCAATCGTGCATGTTGCCAAATCTGTAGATATCAATCCTCCATCAAGATCGACGCCACGTGGTGAGATCTCGGACGTCGAGTGTAGGCACTGCCTGTAATAAATCGATGGTTCGATGTCATCGTGTCCCCACCATTATGCCAATTATCAACAATTGCTGACGAGGATATCTAGGCCACACCAAACCAATGCCTATCATCAGCATAGGGGTCGGCGCTTATGGCGGGCGAGCGGAGCAGGCGCTGATGGCGGGCGAGCGGAGCAAGGCGCAGCGTCGGGCGAGGCAAAGCGGAGCGGAGCGAGCGCGAATTCGGGCTCGGGCGTGTGAGGCGAGGGCAATGGTCGGGCGAAGAATGCTGTCGGCGGTAGAACGGAGCGTCCGGAGTGCCGACGGGGTCGTCGTCGGCGTTCGTCGGTGGTCGGCGAGCAGCCGGGTGGCGGCAGCGGCAAGGAGGCCCGCAGGCGCGCGAGCGGCTATCCCGAGTCGTAGGGGATGAAGAAAGAAAACAAAATGGTTTTTAGGCTGGAAAATTGCAAAGTGAGGCTTGGACTTTAATTTGGTTGAAACTGAGAACTGAGAAAGAAGAGTTGGGAATTACCTCAAATTTTTTTAAAGTATTTAGGAATTTTCACCTAAGATTCCAACCTTACCCTTCACCGGGATATAACATACAGTATTTCAACATAAAATAATTTTATTTCAAGATTAAGAACAAATAGCATTAGTCCATGCCTTTATATAGGGCTATTACATTTGAAATTCAAAATGCGATAAATGCTGAAATAAATGCGGGAATAAAAAGAATTACAATTATGTCAAATACGAATGTCTAAAAAAAGAAGTAAATAAACGAAATCAACCAAAAAATTAAAATATTCTCATTCGAATCAATAAATTGATTTAAATGAGAATTTTCAATTCACTAATCAGCCATCAATCGTGCCTGTTGCCAAATCTGTATATATCAATCCTCCATCAAGATCGACGCCACGCGATGAGATCTCAGATGTCGAGTGTAGACATTGCCTGTAATAAATCGACGGTCCGATGTTATGCCTATCATCAACAATTACTGACGTGGATATCTAGGCCACACCAAACCAATGTTGTCAAAACCGGACCGAACCGGCCGGTTCAACCGGTCGTACCGTCAACCGGTCTTTAGTCCGGTCCGGTTCTATATTAAAATCGAACAAGAATTGAACTGGTTTAGACCTGATTGAACCAGATTGAACCGGCATAAACCGGATTGAACCGGCATAAACCGGATTGAACCGGCATAAACCGGATTGAACCGGCATAAACCGGATTGAACCGGTTAATCTGGGTCAACTGATTGAACAGGTTAAATGCTAGTTCAACTGAAAAATTTATATTTTATTTTTTTAGTTAATGTTTGTAAGCAAGTCAATAAGACCTTTAGATAAAAATTTATGTTTATGAAATTTTTATCTAAAGATAACTAAACTTTTTTATTTAAATATGGATTTATATTGATTAATTTTATGTTGAATACATATAATATATAGTTTTAAATTTTATATATATATATGTTCATCAATTTATATTAGTAATACTGAATATATGTTAATTAATTTTTATTTGTCATAGGATATTAATTATTTAATTATATTTATATAACAAATGTTTTATATTTTTAATATTAAGTGTATATAAATTATATCATTTTGTTATATTAATATCAGTAATTGAACCGACCGGTTCGAGCGGTCTGACCATGAACCAATTGTTGTTTCGGTTCGATTACCGGTTTGATTTTTACATTGTGATTGGTCTTATTAGAATAGACTTTGTAGTTTTCATCTTATTTACATGAATAACCCACAAAGTTTCCTGTTTTAAATATTAAACACATAATATCAGTGGTTTATTGAGGGTTAACACTGTTAAGCTAATGATTAATGCATTCTTGCAGTGAGAATGCTGAACCCAGTAGCTCTTTTCGGATCGACTTCATCTCGATCTTCTTCTTCTAGGTTTCTACAGTCCTCTTCGGCTGCAAAAGGCGATGGATATGACAGCAGCAGTGATTACTCAGAAGAGTGCTGCATGATCTCTGGAAGCCATCAATCCACACTTGGCAGACTCTACGCATGGGAGAAGAAGTTGTATGAAGAAGTAAAGGTGTGATATCTTGATGCATTATTGGAAGAAACAAGTTATTTAATGATTTAGAAACTTTTATTTATAGGGTAAATTACATCAGATGAGATCAAATCCCGGTTGCAAGTAGATCATTTTATTGATTTGCGGCTTCAAAGTAGTCCCAAGAAATGCAAAATTTGTGAAACTTTTTTTTTTTCCTTCTATTGTTAATTTTAAGAACATGTCTGCTTTGCTTAATTCAAACTTTCTAAAGTGCCCCTTTCTTAAGTTTATATTCTAACAGCAACCATGATGATTTCCATTAAGTTGTCATGGAGGATTATCCAATTGAATATCCCTGCCATTCTCAGGGACCCAAATGCTGTAATTTCGAAAGTTTGGAGCTTCACGGCCGGAAAATAATGCACAAATTTATGTAAGATTTACTTATTATGTTATCCTTTTTGTTGTCAGCAGTCTGGGGAGCGTGTGAGAATAGCTTATGAGAAGAAATGCATGCAGCTGAGGAGCCATGATATCAACGGAGAAGAGCCCTTTGTGGTTGATAAAACAAGAACTGCCATTAGAGATCTTCACACACGCTTAAAGGTTTCTATCAACACAGTTCAGTCGATTTCTAAAAGGATTGAAGCATTGAGAGACACGGAACTGTACCCTCAGCTTATGGAACTGATCCAAGGGTATGCCCTCCTTCCTGCCTTCTTCTTCTACTTCTTAGCTCGTCTCTTCAGCATGCAAAATTTATACTCATCCTCAACTCCTCCTAAATTTGCTCTCATTTTCTCCCAATCTTTAAAGTTATGCATCATCATCATCAACCTCATCCCAACCACATGTGGAGTTAACTCTAATTTAACTTGATCTTAGAAACCATCCAAACAGCTTTTAGGCTTTAAATAGCTTGAAATTAAAGTCCCTTTAAGCTACTCAAACTACAGGCCATTAAAAAGATGGCTTGAGCTTTAGATGTTACTCTTTAGCTTTTTGGAGTTTGATTTATTGTATTGAAGTTGATTTTCATAGCTTGATTTATTGTTAAAGATTGATTGTTAAAGAAGTAATTTTTTAGGAATATAAGGGTGGAGTTTGTAGTTACTGCCCTTAGGCCCTGTTTGGCAATGTGCTAAAAATCACGGCTAAAATTACCCATGGCCAAAATCTTAAATTTATTTTAAAAAAACTTAAAAAATTATTTTATATTTCATCTCACACAAATTCCAACATTAAACAATCACTTTATTTCACATCCAACACAATTCTCAATAAATCAATCAACTTTATTTCACATCATACACAATTTTTAATATAATTAACTTACTTTATTTCACATCATACACATTTTATATTAAGCCTATGCCAAAAATATGACATCTAAGACCATAGTGGTCAAAGTTATAATTTTTTGGTAACATGAGTAAGCCTAATTTGGCAATGCATAAAAAAAGTTAAGGATAAATTATTCAACTTTCTATTAATTTAATATTATTTTCTATCATAAAAGATAATTTTATTTCACATTTTATATAAATAACGAGCTAGCTAATTCTATTTTGAAAAAAATATTTATTATTATTGTTTTTTTAAATTAGTATTATTTTAGTCCTGATTTTTGTCCTTCCGTCAAATAGGCTTAAAGGAAGTTTTTTTTACTCATTTAAACCACAAAATTAGATATTTATATTTCATCCTATACTTGAATACATAATACTGAACCGTATTCTTGATCTTCCTTAATTTGATGGAGAGGTGCAGTTTGTAATTTTTGTATTCAATGTATGAATGGCATGTGTAAATATTTAATTTTAGGAGTTAAATAAGTAAAATATTTTTCTTAAGTGTGACATGTAACTCTCCCCATTTTTAAGGATATATAGAATTTTTTTGCCATAGCCAAATGCCTAACGGTCCCTAATAGTATTAAAGTTAATATGATGAATATTTGTGTATGACATGGTAAAGATTATCCATAGTGAAAATGTTACATCGAAATTTGTAATGTGGATCTAAGCCATACACGTGGCATGATTCAGTTAAAGTAGAAAAACTAATAAAAGTCTCCTCAAAACACCACCACATCGTGTTTTTTTGTTATCGGATTTAATGTAAAAATCTTTGGTGTTTTTTTAATTTTTATCTATATGATCTTTTCGTAAGTTGTGCGCATCAACAAGATAGTTATATGGTCATTACTCATTAGTATTTAAAGATTATTATTTATAGAAGCAAAAAAAAAAACGCATTTTGTGTGAATATGTATTCATTTCATAATTTTGAAAATCTAGAGACAAAAAAGCTTCTTATCATAGCCTGGAGGGAGGAGATACAATAAGTACGGTCTGTCACATCTAACACATATTCCTACAAAGGACGATTAGAGAGTTGACTCTCATATTGTCTTAAATGTTGAGTTAACATAGTAGTACGGAGAGTACGATCTGGTGATATCTCTTTTAGCTGCTGTTCGACTTGGGGCTGCTGTTGAGCTGCTGTTCGACTTGGGGCTACTGTTGAGCTGCTGTTCGACTTGGGGCTGCTGTTAAGCAGCTGTTCGACTTGGGGCTGCTGTTTGAGCAGCTGTTCGGCAAGGGGCGTTAGAGAAGGTTCTAACAATAATAGTAATTGTCATATTTCTTTATGATTTCATCTATAGTTCTCCAAAATGTTATCTCAAAGATGAATTTATAATCTTACACGATTCGATCTTTCAACATGAAAGTCTACGATAAGAAAGATCATATAAGTTGAGGGCTGGAACATCTTGAATCTCTCAAGTTAAATGAGGATTGAAAATTTCAGTATGCAGAAATAATAAATAAAAATTATGTGTTATTCCTAAATAATTTATAAGAAAATGATAAATTACGTTATTTTTTGTTATTTTCACCCCTTTTTTTGCCCTGATTTTATTTTTCCCGCCTCTCTTGCAGGCTATCCCGGATGTGGAAGACCATGGCGGACTGCCACCAGATCCAGAAACAAACAATCGACGAGGCCAAGCTCCTCTTCGCCGGCACCGGCGCTGGCGGTGCCTCCACCCCTCCGAAGCCGCCGAAGGCCGCCGCCGGCCTGGCTGCGGACCTCCGAAATTGGCGATCCTGCCTCGCCAACTGGATCGAGGCCCAGCGCTGCTACGCCAAGGCCCTCGCCGGTTGGGCCTCCCGCTGCCTACCGGAGGACGCTTGCGACGCCTCGGGCAGCCGGAAGGTTCTTTCACCCCTCTCCCCCCGCCACGACGGCGGCGCCGGTGAGCCCCCGCCGGCGTTCAGAGTCTGTATCCGGTGGTCGCGACTGCTGGAGTCGCTGAGCGAGGCGCCGGCGGTGGACGGGCTGGATTTCTTCGCGGCGGGGGTGGCGTCGGTGAGCGCGCAGCAGAGGGAGGCGATGGAGGCCGGCGGTCCGCCGGAGGCGGCAGCGGCTGCGATGGAGAGGGTGGCGGAGGTGGGGCCGAAGGTGCTGTGCGCGGGGCTGGCGGTGGCGGTGGGTTCGCTGGCGGAGCACGCCATAGTGACGGCCGAGGGGTACGATGTGCTCGTGAGGAGATGCAGAGGAGGGGATGGCGAGGGAGGGGCCGAAACGTAATTTAGGACAAAATAGGGGGTTCATTTTATAATTATGGCTGGGTAGAAATGTAATTAAGGGAGTAGATTATGGCATTTCTTTGTGTATTTAGTGGCGAATTTATGTTCCATTTAAAAGGAAGTAATTTCATCAGTAACAATTAACTTAAAAGGAAGAGTCGGTTTCAAATTTCAGCTAAAATTTTTTAAGGGGTTTTTATTGTTATATCAAATTATCAATTTTAAAAGGTTTATCATTTGATTTTTGAGAAAAATGTTTTATTTGCATTTATGAATTTTTTTATTATTTTTTATTATTTTTTAATTATTTTTAATTATTTTTAATTGGGTTTTCGAAATTAATATATTTTATTATAATTTGAATATAATTTATTTTAAATTTACTTTTTTATTTTAAAATACTAAAAATATTATTGAATAATTACTTATATGTCACATAATTTAATTTAATTTATGTTTTTATCTATCCATTCTTAATTAATTATACTATGCATATTCAAAATATTATAAAATTTTACACACATTTGAGTTAAAATTTAATCAAAATTTATTTGAAAAAAAAAATCTTGTTAGTAAATCATTAAAATTATATTTTTACTCTTAATGATATATATTTTTTTTCTTCCTCAATACCACACTAAAGCGCTGATTTAACTTAAAATTAATTCACGTCGCGAATATCTTTTTCCTTTGCCGCCACCTAAATATTAAGGTTTTAGAATTTTCACTCAAAATATATTTAAATATCCTTAAAATAATATGATAAACGCCTCAAATTTTTTGTAATTTAATTATAGTTAGGTTATTGAAAAATTATGATAACTCATTATAATAGAAATAAGTTAAAATGTGTGTATGTAAGATTTTATAATATTTTGAGTGTGCATAACGTAATTAACTAAGAATGAATGCGTAAGATATAAATAAAACTAAATTGTGTGGCATGTAGGTAATTACCCCAAATATTATTCGAAGGGACATGCCATGGCGTTCTGCTGGTGCCTGCGCACAGGGCAGCCCTGCTGTGCGTGATTGGATTTGTGCATGTGCGACAGAAAAAAAAAACTTGGGTTCGGACGACGCACATTCGGACCCCCAATCAGCGAGCGCCACGTGTGCCCGGACCCACCTGTATGACACACGTGGTGGCGCCCGCTGATTGGGGGTCCAAACACGCGCCGTCCGAACCCAAGTTTTTCTTTTGCGACGGCGCTCGAGCGGCTTGTGTGCGGGCTGACCTTCTCTCATAACACAGTAATGTTTTTATTTTTTATTTTTTTTGATAATCATAACACCGTAATGTTAAGTTGCCGAGAACTGAGAAGTGTTAAATATTACACTACAAATGCAATGTATTGAACACCTGTCTTGCTACAGAGGCTATAATTTTTAATCATATATAAATATTTAATTTTAAAAATTAAATAAGTAAAAAAATTCTTCTTTGAAAGTGACATGTAATTTTTTCTATTATTTTATCATTAAAATACTTCAAAGTTATCGGATCACCGATTATACAACAACAACAACAATAATCATGCTTTAATCCCACTAGGTGGGGTCAGTTACATAAATTCTTTATTTCCATTGCGCCCTATCAGTTACCAAATTCTTATCTAGGTCTAAGTAACTAAGATCACTCCTTATCGTTTCTTGTCATGTCTTCTTTGGTCTTCCTCTTTCTCTTTGTACATAGGTAAAATTCAATAACTCAATTTTTTTAACTAGAGCTTCAATCGGCCTACGATTTAGATGTCCAAACCATCTAAGCCGACTTCCTCTAAGTTTATCCTCAATTGGTACAACACCAACTTTCTTTCGGATATACTCATTTCTCATTCTGTCCTTTCGTGTATACACATCCGCCTTAACATCCTCATTTTTGCAACATTTATTTTATTTGTATGTTTCCTCTTTGCAGGCCAGCATTTTGCACCATATATCATCGCTGGTCTTACTACAGTTTTATAAAATTTACCCTTAATTCTGGATTGGAATTTTTCTATCGCACAACACATCAGAAGCATTTCTCCATTTTACCCATTCTGCTTGAATCCTACTAATAACGTCATTATCTATTTTGCCATCATTTTATATAATTGATCCAAGGTATCTAAAGCGCTCACTCTTCTTGATAATTTGATCATCAATTGTCACATCTCCAATATAAATATTTCTTTCTTGACTAAATATGCACTCCATATATTCAATTTTTGATCTACTGAGATAAAAACTTTTAGATTCTAGCCAATCATAATTGGACCAAAATCAAGCCAAATTTGGAAAATGCACTTGGCTAATTTTTTAAATTAACAATTAATTAGTTAATAAACATTTCAATTTCATTTAAAAAAAAAAATTAAAAATGAACATATTTAAGAAATCCCTTGAACTACTAATGTTTAGGCCTCTCATTCCGTTATCTGGAGTCACTCGAAATTCTGGCCGACTTCTTACGAGACAAAAGTTCTCCAAACTCACATTTTGTTCATCTAGAAAGTAATTTTTAGTTCTAACTCCCTTTGAAAAAAGTAACTTAGACTAATTATTATTATTTAATTTAAACGTCATCTTGTTTTTTGATACATGTTGAAAGAATTTTCTCACGATCACATTGTTGTGAATTTTAATTCATCAATTTTGATTTTTTATACATTATAGATTTTGATAGAGAATATGTGTAATGTACATCTCGCTTCATTGTACAATTTATTACTCTAATTCTTCAAAAGGAGACGGACTTGTGTTCGAAGAATATATTAAATCATAAAAAGGCAAAATATAGATTGAATATAAGTTATATAAAAGCCTGAAATGCACAATAGAAGACAATCACAAGTATATTTGGCAAGTGGGAAAAACCTTACGAGCATTTTTATAGATATTGTAAAACATTAACATTAGTCATATCAGATATATTTATTTTAGAGTTTACAATATTAATTTTTCATTTATATTAGTTCTCTAATTCAATATTTTTTGCTCTAAAAAATCACTCACTCCATCCAAAAGTCAAATTCTTATGTATCTTCGGCCCATCAAATGGAAACATTATCTTCTAGTGTACAGAAAATATAATTTTTTTTTTGGAGATACATATAATGAAAAATAAAATTAATTAATTATGAAAATATTAAATAAAATAAATTAATTATTAAAAATCATATAAACTACTTTATTTATTTTAAAAAATAATTTTGATCAACTCAGACAGAAGCTAAATATATAAAAAAAAAAACACATGCTCTAGAATGGGTGACTTCAGTGAATGATGCAGTCAGAAAAGTGCTCCGTTTATTAATTTTCTTCAAATCACATATAAATTATTAATTAATTAATTAATTAAATTTATTTTAAAAATAAGTAACATTAAATATTAGAGAACGGGAACCGTACAATGATAACATAAAGCTTTAAAAACGATATACAAAATAATTTGAGTGATTAGTTTATCATTTGATAATGTAAAAGCGAATATTTTTTATTTATCTTTTTGTTTAACACAAAAATTCATGAGTTTATTTATTTTAGCTCCTTGTTAATTATAAATTTTTTTATTTTCCTGAAATTTGATTGCCCACAGACAAAAAAAAAAAAAAAAAAATAGCAGTACCAACAATCAAACCAACTAAACACTTCAAAGTCATGCGATCACCAATTATAAATCATAGGAAAAATAATAATATTTTATCATTCTGAGAATGAAAAAAATGAGTCAAAATCAAGCAAAGTTTGGAAAAACATACAGAAACTATAACTAAAACTGCATCAGCTAAGATTCTGCTGCTTGCTGAGTTCTAATTCAGCAGCTAAAAATGATTCTTACGTTTTCGTCCAGTATATTTCGTGTCTGGAGGAACTGTATATCCTTTGTTTCTCATTTGTTCCTTCTTTTTCAGAAGCCATGCTTTCCCTTTGCCCTTCTTCTTGTTTAATTTCAACCTCTTGGTTGGCCGATGTCGATCGTAAATACCGACCTGCAAATATCATAATTGTTGAGCCAAAATATATTTAATTCAACCCATGAAAGAGAAGGGTAACAAAGTTTTTTCTCCTATTTAAATCAAACGACAGGCTCGACAACAAAAAAAAAATCAAATGATTGGACTCGATTTAAATTTTCAAATAGATATTCTAAATTTTTGTTTTCTGATCGACCTAAAAGCTTAAGCTTTTAGATTATGGCCAAGAAATAGTTTATGTTTTTAGCATAGAAAAACCCTCCATCGCCTCTTCTTTTCCGATCTTATGCTAGAAATATATATTGAATTGAAACATAATTAAATCTCTGATTACCAACGGGCATAAAAGCTTAAAATTGTAGCTTATAGCTCAGAAATGATCTATGTTCTTATACTAATGATTAAATTTAGTGGGTTCGATTTGATGAAAAATATTATCAACTTAACAAAACATGATACATCTAAATCAAATATTTTTAGGTCACGTGTTAACACGACTTAAAGATCTATTTGCTTATTAACTAAACAAGAGGGCTAACATGACCAATTCAGAAACTAGAGAGATCAAATTGCACATAGGCCCAGACTAGAGAACCCTAATTTCAATTCAACCAATTTGTTATCTAAAAATAAATATTCTCATGAAAATATTCTCTTACCGTTTCGCTATTATCATCGTCACTCTCATCACCATCACTGCAGTCTTCACAATCTTCACCTTTGCCCTTCGGAAGGGATGTTTGCATTGAAGACGGACCACATGTGAGAACAAGGTAAGCTTTTCGTGCTTTTGTACTGTGGACAATTTCATAAGCAAAGTTACCGCTTTGAAGTACAGAATGAACAAAAGCTACTGAGACTTCACTATTAATTTTCAGCATCCAAGAATTTCATTACCCAGGGAAAAAAAACAATTATATAAAAAAATAGATATCTAGCCGATCACGGATGCATGAAAGGCTGGCAATGAGTCAATTTCAAGTGAGTTAACCTCAACTCAAATTGAAATTTCCAAACATTTCCGGCTCTAACCTTATACCGTAGGTTATGACTTTATGACTGCAAAAACTTTCTTTATTCAAGAAAAAAGATAAACATCCAATCACTTATAGGAACAAGCATTGCATATTTACTTATTCGCTTGAAAGAAAACGAGGTCACTTAGATTATAAAGATTGTATAGTCATTTCAAATGAAAACTCGACTGCCTAACATTGATTAATGGTCTTAAATTTCAAAATGAAAAGTTAAAGAAAACATAAAAGTCGAAACATTGTGCTTAAACTTAATGATTAAATTTAAAGGATCTTAATGGAAATATCTTTCATAGAAGAGTTTTAGAACTTCGGCAGTAGGATACTAAAGAATAAATCAATCTTATATAGATAATAGTTACTAACTACATCCACAAGAAAATACTTAAAACAGTAAAGATGCTTGATAGTAGCAAAAGACGTATAAGAAAACATTAAAAATATTTGTTATAAAAACTAGTTTAAATGTAAAAATAAAGAGAATTAAGAAAAAAATATAGTGACAGAATAAGAGTCCAAGAAAGCAGTCTGTAATATAAACAATGTGGTTTTTAAGAATCTATATAAAAAATTAAATACTAAGGAAGAAGAAAAATACATATACAGGTGTGCTAATGTAAGATATGGGAAAACTAAAAATTTAACCCATATTAAATGCATTAAGGATAAAAAATATAAAGTATTTTGTAAGGAAGAGGATATTCAATATAAATGATTGAGTTGTTTTTAAAAAGCTTTCTAATGATGGTTCTGACAAATCAATTGATTTAAGTAAACTTAGCATTCAAAAGAAAAATTGAAATTGCTCCTAAATCTGACGTATTAGTGAAGCTGAAGTTCAAGGACTTTAAAAAAAGATGAACAGTTAAAAATAAGGATCAAATGACATTCTAATAGATTTTTCAAAATGCATGAGATGAATTTCTTGGCTCATCAAATCATTTAATATGATTTAAAGACTAAAATCTTGCCAAATAAATGGAGAAAAGGTATACTGGTACTTATTTATAAGAACAGAAATAATGTGAATTGTGCAAGTTATAGATGAATTACATTAATGAGTCATACTTTAAAACTTTCAAAAAGAGTAATCGAGCATAAATTACATCGTGATACTAAGGTATTACCCAGAAAATCTAAGCATAAATTACATTGTAATAAAGATTACAGAATTTAAGAAGGAAAAAGAAAATCTATATTTAATTTTTTATCAACTTAGAAAAGACTTATGAAAAAGAAGTGCTTTGGATAATTTAAAAAAAAAATTTATACTGCTTACATTTAAATTATTAAAATCATATATAAGAGTGGTTATTTATGTTCGAACACAAAGGGATTATATTAAGAAATTTTCTATTACAAACGGATTACACCAATGCTCAGTTTTAAATTCATAGCTCTTTGTATTAGTTATAGAAGTTTTTGACTGGATACATTAAAACAAAGATATCATGGTGAATCTTTTTCGCATATGAAACATTTTTTGTTGATAAGACTAAAGATGCAGTTAAAACAAAACTCGAAATTTGAAAGAAAACTTAAAGTCTAAAGATTTTTTTTGATTATATCTAAACTAAATATATGAAATACAAATCTAATCAAGATAGAAGCACTTATATTAAAGAGGTGACAGTTAGTGATCAAGACATTAGGAAAAGTGAGAAGCCTAGATACCTCAGATTAATCATACAAAATGGTAAATTAGATAATGCTATTAGTGGATCCCAAACAAGATGGATTAACTGAAAGAATATATCTAATCTGATATCTGATAAAAAAAAATCCTAACATAGACTTAGAGGTAAATTTTATAAAATAATAATAAAGCTAACAATATTATATGATATTGAGTGCTAACTTACAAAAAAAAATATATAAATAAAATAAATATCACAGAAATAATGATACTAATGTAAATGAGAAAAAATAATACGAAAAATGAGCATACTTGTGAGAAAATTGAAGTGATGGTAAGTTCAGAAAGAACCAGCTTATATAATTTGGACAAATAAATCGTAGGTTGATAGAAACTTCGATAAAGAGAGCTAAGTCATTAGATCTTGCCAATGTAAAAAGATGAAGATAAAGACTAAAAAAGATATAAAGAAACTATAAAGAATGACCATACATACTTATAGCTAAATGAAGTATTGTTATTTGATAGAGTACAATGGAAATAAAGAATTCATATAGTTGACCTCACTTAGCTGGATAAAAACTTGGTTGTCATTGTTGTTGTATTTCATTTTCAAAAGATTTGATACAGTCAAATAGATAAGATTAAATGAACAGAGTACAGGAGATGAAAAAGGATAATTTCTAGCCTACCTATGAGGATAGTCAACCACCACACCGCCTGCAAAACCAGCACGCATAGCTGCTTTCATTATCATCTCACTTTGATCCATATTTTCAGAATAGAGCTGCAGAACTGCTCTTGCTCCCCTTGCAAGGCATCGATATAATGAACCAAAGAAAGCTCTGCAAGGTAAAAGGCAAACCTAAGATGACAACTAAAACATGCCGCATATTACTTCAGCCAAAGGAAAAAAACATACTTCAGCCTCGCTCTTGGCTCATGAGAGGACTTGTCAGCGTAACATAACCACTGGATTGAAGAAATATTTTTAGAGCTATGTACATGGAGAAAATAAATCTTTGTGATACTTCGAAACTAGGAGGATTTACAAACATACCACTTTAAACAACAAAAATTATAATATATACACAGCAAAAACATAATCTAAACGGTTGTACTACTATAACTATGCTAAGTTGCTTCTAATCTGAAATATTATGGAAAGCGAATAATTAATTAAAAGGAATTAAATGCATCACAAATGAATCTTCAATATATACATACACCGCATCAGTTAATCAAAAATTACGCCAATGGCACTTGACCATTCCTTTCATGATATTTAAGCTTTTTGTACGTGTCATAACGTAATTTTTTTTATTTTACTGGTTAATATGTGACCTGCATGTATGCTTATTGATTATAGAAACTCTAAAAATTACCAGTGTATTTATAATAAAAAATGGCAAGTGTAATGTAATAAAGTGCCACACATACATTATTCCAAAAGAGAGATTTCTTTAAATAAGTATTTATAAGGTAAAACTGACATAACAAAGTTCATGAAAGTTGAAAGCCTGAAACAAGGACTCAACAGTTGAAAAGTACTACAACAATAATAATAATAATACCGTTAATGATTCAGAAGTTCCACTGCAGTGAACTTTTAAAGAGTTACACAATGAATAATCAACACCAATCCCCTTCAAGCAAAGCAAGTTACATTACCATCATAGAAACATACAAGTCACATTCTTGAAATATAAATTTCCTCGTGTGTGCACTCAAGCGTCAACATGCCTATCAATGCACTAGAATTAAAAAACAAAGCCTTAATCTCAAAGTAGTTGAGACCAACTAAATAGATTTATCTTCTCCATTCAGCTCTACATAAAGAAAAGCTATTAGACAGTGCAAGTGAGAACCGATCTAACATAAAAAAAAATTAGCATTCTTCTGCATATATTTAACTTAATTGCCAAAGGAAATGTCACATAAATGAGAAATAAATAAATTGCAAAAATTGGCTCAACTAACCTGAACTGCAGAAATACTTATAGCACCATCAATAACTCCAGGTCGCATGCCAAGTCCCTATGTTGAGATCAACCATTAAATTTATTTTGTAAATGTGTCAGAAAAAATATGGAACTCAAAGAAAGTCCAATTTCTTGTGAAAAGAGAAGAACATAACCTACAATTAGCATATTTAAAAAAATATATGATTACAGGTATTGTAGTATAATTTATAATAGGGGTAATTCCACTGAGGCCCATGAGGTATACTCGGCTTGCCACGCAGGTCCACAATTTTGAAAACATGCCAATCAGGTCCCAAAATTTTCTATATAGGTCATTGTGGTCCTTAACATTTACAAAAAGCTTCCAATAAGGTCCAATTAAACAGTTTCCGTTAAACATTCCGTTAAATAAAAAAATTAATTAAAAAATAATAATTTTTTTAACGTGAAATTACAATTGTACCCCCTCACCCTCCCACCCGAACTGGTGCTCGAGCGCCGGCGACACTGCTGCGCGCTGTGGCGACCG
>KZ451906.1:2034952-2097901 GCA_002786265.1 Apostasia shenzhenica
GTGGCGTTGCAGGGCCGAACAGGACGAGGGCTGCCGCACGGGAAGGGCTGGCGGCGACGACCGGCGGCGGCCGGCGAGCTCGCCGGGCGGCGGCGAGGGTGGGCGGAGCTGTTTCCGCGCAGGGTCGGGCGGCGCACGCCGGGGCTCGGTTTGAAGAATTAGGGCTGGGGAAATTACTTGCAGGGGCTTGGATTTCGATCGACTTGAAACTTAGAATTGCGAGAGAGAAGAGTTGGGAAACACCTCAAATTTCTTTAAGGTATTTAGGGATTTTCACCCAAGGTCCCAACCCTTCCCTTCACCGGGATATAACACACAGTATTTCAAACACTCAATAGTTTTATTCCAGGATTAAGAAAAACAGTACAAGTTCTTGCCCTTATATAGGCGATTACAATAGAATTTCAAATTGCAGAAATAAATGCGAAAATAAAAACTGATTACAACATGCCAAATGCAAATAACTAAAAATAGAAGAAAATAAACAGGATCCTCCCAAAATTTGGAATATTCCCATTCAAATCAATAAATTGATTTAAATGGGGATTTCCAATTCACGATCAGCAACCACTCGCGCCTGCTGCCAAATCTGCAAATCAATCCTCCATCCAGATCGACGCCATGTGCTGAGATCTCGGCCGTCGAGTGTATACTCTGCCTGAAATAAATCGACGGTCCGATGTCGTTGTGTCCCCACCAAAAGGGAAGAACACAAAGAAGAAATAAGAGAAAATTAGAGAATCTTATTTAACATCATTCAAAAGTTTCTACTTACAATAATGTGAGGCCTAGTTATAGAATTCTAGTCCCAACTAACCAAAGAAAATAAATATTCATAAAATACGAAATAATTATTAATATTTTTAAAGGTAATAACTAACTTTCCTATATTCTCAAGTATTTAAATTCTAATACAGATAAATACTAAATATCTAATATTTAAATAAATTATTATCCTCTTTTAATAATTAAATACTTAAATTCTATTATAGGATTTCTTGGATCTACGTCATCTTTAAGATTATTTGTATCTTCTTCACGTTGTAATTGGGATTTGGATAACCACATTCTTGTAAACAACACGAAAAGTGATACTACAGATAGGCTCAGGTACTGAAATTTGTATTTGTTGCTCAAGTTATCACTTTTTTTATGTATATTACACACAAAAGTTTCCTATTTACATTTTGTTTTTGAGAAAATTCCTGTTTACATGTTAGAAACCAGCAAAAGTTTCTTATTTACTTATTGGGTTCTCATTAAATTGCCTGTTTATGAATGTCACCTAATGTTATCTCCAATAGTAAGACAATCACATATTTACGTGTTTAATATGTGAATAGTAACTTTTGCTTGGTATTGTAAACATCCCAAGACTAATAGGGATATTTCTTCAGTAATGACCCAATTGAAACAAATCAAAAGTTTGTCTTCTGCAAATATTTTCAACCACATGAACCTAAATAGATTTTTGATTATTTCAGTCCAGTCTACTGAGAAGCTCACAATATATTTCTGCTTGTTTTACAAAAAGTTCTGTTAACCTGAATGCTTCCCATTTCCTTTTGTTAGGAAATGGAGTCGATATTTGGCCAGCCTCTTTCATCCAGCAGAATAGATACATCACTAAAAGAACGTCAACACCCCCCTCCCTCCCCATCAAACCAAACCAGACAAGCCTTATCCCATGTTGATGCCCGTGGACATGCTCATATGATCGACATCTCATCAAAGGAAGATAACAAGCGAATCGCCACTGCCAGTTGCCGAGTCCTCCTCGGACAACACGCATTCAGCCTCGTCGCTGCAAACCAGATTGCCAAAGGTGATGTACTAAATGTGGCGAGGATTGCAGGAATACAAGGAGCAAAGCAAACCAGCAACCTCATCCCATTGTGTCACAACATTGGTCTGACTTGCGTTGATATCAATCTCACATTACATGAAGAGGAATGCAGCGTCAAGATCAAAGGGGAGGTAGTGTCGATGGGGAAGACGGGTGCTGAGATGGAGGCATTGACTGCTGTTGCTGTTGCTGGGCTCACCGTGTACGACATGTGTAAGGCTGTGGAGAAAGATATTCAGATTACAGACGTTCGTCTTGAGAGTAAGAGTGGAGGGAAGAGCGGCTGTTGGTCCAGGTAACACTCATCTTTTTGAGATTATATGATTTGTGTTCTATAGAGAAATTGAGGATAAAGGCGAGTTTTTGGGCTTGTTTGGTTGGAGAATAAATTTGAATAAAGAAAGAGAAAATATTTTATTTTATAGAATTGATGGGAAAAAAATTTATTTTAATATTGGGAGGTGTGTTGGATGTAAAATAAAATTGATTTTTAGATTGAAATTTATGTTGGATGTGAAATAAAGTTGATTTTTAAGGTTGAAATTTATGTTAGATGTGAAATAAAAATATTAAAATTTATAATAAAAATAAAATATTATTATTTTAATTTTTAGCCTATTTTTAGGGCTTTCCCAAACATGCTCTTTGTGTCGATAACAGAACCAGTAGTTCTGCTGGTATTGTTATATCATTGTGTAACTTTGTAAGATTTTAAAGAAAAGCACAATTGTTGAGTCATACAAATGATTTCCTTTAGTTAGACAATAAGATTAAATAAAGGTGCACTACAAAATTAGATGAGTAACTTGTCAGAGCTCAAATCTTCTTGTCAAAATCCAAGAGATAGTTGCTGACATTCCTTAACTTTTCTTTAAAATAAAATTTATAATAGTGATCAATAGTTCTCTATTCCTTGTAGGTTTGTATCCCTTGAGCCGAGAGGCCTAAACACATCTACTTCTTGATAGAATCTTCTTAGCTAGTAGTCGGTGAACAAAGAATCCGCCAACTAGAAAATTTACCCCTAGCTTTCAGCACTAGACGACCATCGAAATCAGGATTTAATTCCGACTTGAAAATCCCCGGAACAAGTCTATAGGAAAGGAAAATTTAATCTAAGAACCTCAAAAAAAACTATAAATAAATACTAATGTGTTCGAGGTAACCTTATGCCGAAGTACTCGAAAATTTCTGCGTATTCCTTCTGAAAATGAAGCATCAAACTATACTGCAAAGATGTAAAATACAACTTCCATTTAGCACTTCTGACTCCTATAAATGCTCAACTTATTCCAAGGTTTGCCATTCCTTCTATGAGAGAGTACAGTGACCGTAGACCTTTGTCTTTGTTGCTTCCCGCTGGCAATGGACTGGCATGAACCTAGGCGTCAACGAGTTGGATTCGGATCGGGTTACTTCCAACCCAGAAGACATCCGAATCGGATCAAATTGGCATCGACCCAAATCCGATTCATGTCCCGTGACGGATCGAGTTTTTGGATTGAATATCGGGTCAACTTGACACTTATAACGTCTGTTACGGCCCAAGGACCTATGTGCATATTTCATTAAATTGGATGACCAATTTGTTACATTTAAATGTTCGAGGTACCTATTTGTCTATACGAGCAAACTAGAAGGACCCAGATGCTATTTACCCTTTAAATTATCATAAAAATTATATATAACAGTCATTTAATAAAATTTTATATCACTGAATATAAATAAAAATTTAATCTTAATTTTTATATTTTATTTTTATATTTATTATTATAGAAATTAATAAATTTATATACTATTATTTAAAGAAAATCTGATCGGATTAGTGCGGACCAAGATCCGACCAGCTCAATATATAAATGGATTGGATCAGATTTCAGATTAATACTTCGTGTCAAAAAACTATTCTGTTTAATAGAATAATTAGATCGAAACTCAAATCGAATTAGGCCATGATCTGACCCGTTGACAGGCCTACATGAACCCCTTCCCCTTCTCAGCAACTGTAGGAGCTTCCGACATTTTTGAATGAAATAGAAGTCATTGATGTGGTGATTCAACTTACAATTCGAATAGCAACTGTTGAAATGGGGATAACTGTCGATAACACGAATTGCACAGATGTGTGTTACTCGAAACCAAAGATCAACAACCAAATTGGGCAACTTTTGAAGTTTAAAGCAGCGAAATGCCTGTTTTTATTGAAATCATTTGGATGAAAAAAGTTTTCTCAATTTCTCCACTAGTCTTTGTAGAAAATAAATGAAATCACTTTTGGTTAAGAAGAAAGGGAGTAAAAGTCCACCAAAATACATGATAGAAAAGAAAAAATAACATCAAAGCTTTAAATCCTTTAGGAGTGTATTCTTTATATGTTGCAATAGCACCATCTAGCTGGTTCTTTGTTTTCTGCTCAGACTGGTAACAAGTTTGGTAGCCTCTTTGCAGAATACTATTGAAACCCTTCGACATTTAAATCTCTCATTTTAATCCACAAGTCTCCTTCTTCAAATAAAAAATTTGATCCTAAAGGTTAGTAATTTGTCGACGTAGACGTGTAATTACCTTTTGTTCAAATCTTTATTCATCGGATTAACTTCCTTCCTTTATATTTGGAGAGAAGAATATGGTAGTTCGATGTTACAAAAGATGCTAAGCTCATTGTATTGATCCATGAAGAGCTAAGAGGATGGGCAGCTTCATCGAGATCAGTGTCAATTGTTGCTTCATTCCTCTCCTCACTTCATCCTCTATTGTCAGTAGGGAGATCATATTTATATTATTGTCACCTTGAACTCATGATTAGGCATCTCCTTGTACGACTATTAGAAAAAATGTCATAATAAGAAATGCAGTGGCATGCATGTTTAGGTCTTGTTTTTTCTCATCTTAATGGTAATGTTTTATGGGTTTTGATATATTTGGTCTACCCGTATATGCTATCCTAACAACTCATCACAGTAGTTTAGTCAGGTTTCTCATCTACGTAAAATTCCTACCTATGGATGGCCCACAAAGGGAAGTTTATCTATCCAAATGGCTAACAGAATTATTGCATCATGTAATGTGATGGTCATCTCTCTAACTAGCAGTTGAAAAGTATTGGTCTTTGTAGATTATCGCTCGACAAATGCAGTGAATCAAAGGATCTTGACTGAAATCTAACAATCGCAAGGACCCAAGGCCAATCTGCTGAAGCATATGAATCAAACGAGAACATGTAATTGGCCAGTACCTAAGCATATGGAGGTGCATCGTAGGCTCAAGCATGCGAGCTTGCTCAGGGTGGACGGTGCGATGAACACTGTGTAGATGCTCCATTGATGAATGTCTTGCTGGTAAAGGCTCTACAGGCATCTCCTCTCTGCCATCTCGTCCTCGACTTCGTGCTACTATCAATCCTATGAAATAATATTTTTTAATTATTTTTGATAATGAAAATTCACAAAATATTTAATTTATGTACCTTATAAGGCAAATCCTGCGGCTGAATATGCAAAACAATTAAAAGCAGTATAAGTGATAGGCAACACGACCTATTGATAACAAATATAGTGAAATAGGGGGGGGGTTATACCAAACATCAGCTTAATCGTTGGCTTCACAACGGTTGAGCGATGATTGCTCAAGAGTAGCCTAAAGTTCGGGTGACTCCCGTTAACAGTCACCCGATCTTTAGTGGCAATGCGGCGCTATCCTATTGGGCGCCTAACGGATGACATGTCACATTGATGCACCCAATAATAGACTCTAAAGTCAATAAAAGCTAATTTTTAACTTAACTGAGAGGGAGGCGCAGGTCTTTAAAGTCTAAAACTAAAACTTTTTAATGTCTTAAACTCCGTTTGTTTACAAGTTAAAAATTAACTTGATTTAATTTTAATAAGTCATATCACATCACACATAAAATTTAATGTTAAAAATTAACTTTAATTTACATCGTACACATATTATTAAAATAATAATTAACTTATATCACATCCCTCGCATATTCTAATATTATAACTAACTTTATATCACATCACTCACATATCCCAACATAATAATTAACTTTATTTCACATTATTTATAATTTTTAATAAAAAAAATATTTTTATTTAAATTTAATTTTAATTTTATTAAATTAAATCTTATAAACAAACAGACCCTAGTATTTTAAATCAAGAACTATAAAAAATTAAATATCAGTTACAAAATGCTTCCAACCTCAAACTTCTAAATACAATTTATTTTAAAAATAATGATTCAAATTCAACAAAAATAATTTTCTAGTATAATCAGAATGAGTTTGGGATAACCTATCAATACATAATAGCATGTGTATATTTTAATAAAGTTTGATCAAGGTAAACATAATAAAATCATTTATGAAATCAGTACATATTTTTTATTAAATTTAAAATTATTATAATTCTGAATTTTGATGAATATTTATAATTTAAAAAATCTATATTGTTATCTCAAAGATGTATTAATTAAATGTTTTTACCCATTGTAGGAGTAAATTGTGATTATCTTTGAAGTTAAAGATGAGTAATATTGGACAATTTTGTAGTGAATATGTAATTATCCTAATTTTTCTTATTATTAATTTTAATTTGAAACTCTTCTCTAATTAACCCTGCTCTTCCCTTTTATTACCAATTTACCCTTCGGAGAGAAGAATAGAGCGGGACGCGCTTATAACGCATGTGGATGACGTCACTAACTGTACGGGTTCTGCACCCGTTCCAGTGCTCCGCGCGCACATACGAAATCATTAAATTAAAAGTTATGTTTCGGCTAAATTAAATAGAGCAAATTTCATCTGAATCTCTCAGCTAGACCTTCATTTCATTTTGGTCCACAGAAGCTTAAAACATGTCACCTAATTTCATTCCTAGAAGAAATGTTATAAATAGGGGTTTTTACGTATAGGACATGAAATTTACACGTAATTATGCATTTCATCATCAATTCGTAAATATTACCACTATCACATCATATTCATTTAAATTTTACGCATTTCACATATTTTACACCATATTCTTTAATGATAAACTTCATATTTCTAAATTGACCATGACTTAACAGCACACGCTACATGTGCTTAGCCAATAATATAAAATAAAAAAAATAAAAAAATTATATTATTAATATATTAATTAAATACTATAAATAATTTAATTTATATAAATAATAATTTAAATATTTATGTATTTTAATTTATGTATCCTATTTAAAATTTTCAATTAGGGTGCCGAATTTAAATCCACATTACTATAATTTTAAATTGAATTAAAAAAATTAATGTGTTTATAGTAAAAAAGAAATATATATATTAGAATTTAAATATTAATGAATTTATGTATTTTAATTTACATATAATATTATAAAGTATATGAAATATGTGAAATATGTGAAATGCGTAAAATTTAAATGAATATGGTGTGATAGTGGTAATATTTACGAATTAATGGTAAAATGCGTAGTAAAAACCCCTAAATTTTTATTTTCTATTCGTGCCAAAAAAATTATTCCAGCTGTCTTTTTTTTTGACAAATTCTGTCAACTTTAAACGATAGTATTTATATGTAGAAAATATAAATTGTAAAAATTATATATTTCATCATTAATATTAAAATATTATATATAAAATACAAAAATATTATAAAATTATAAATTTTATATTATTTTCAAATAAAATTATATTATATTTTAAATTCTGGTTCCTAAAATCAAATGATGAGAAAGAAGTATTTTTAAATGGAGATTTTTATAAATGAAAAGAAGGAGTATTTTTAAATCAAATGAAGAGAAAGGCTTCGTTTCATTTGGGCCTAAATACCTTTAAATTCTTTAAAAAAATACTTTTATTGATATTTTATATTTATTTTTTATCAAACACAAAATTAATTATTAAAAATAAAATTTATTTCACATTCTGTTCAAATTTTAATTTTAAAATTTTAATTTATTTTACATTCTAAATATATTTCAACAAAAAATTAAATTCATCTCATATTTATCACAATTTCTTATAATAAAATAATTTTATTTGGCAATATGATACTAAAATTTTTTTTTCTATTAAAAAAACTAAATTAAAAGTAATTCTAATATAATAATTAAATAAACTCAAAATAATTTGGAAATTTTAATAATCCATTAATAGCGATAACAATAATTTAATTTATTATAACATGTAAATCATTAGAATAATATGCTCCATTTTATGCATATAATTCTATAAGCTGATGCATATACTTAGAACAGTGAATTCATTATCAATATTATGTCAGATTCTATAAAACAAATTTATTTACAAAATAATAAAGAAAATGGATAATTACACTCAAGTTTCTGAATTTAAAGCTTAATAATGCACAAGTTTATATTTTTTTAAATTATAATATCGAGATCTCTGAGTTTTTAATAAATTATCAAATAGGTTTTTTTATTTTTTTCATTATTAAATTTTTTTAAAAATTACCATTATGCCCCTTTCTCTCTCTTCTGTCGATCCCTGCGTGCGTGAGGGATCGGCAAGAGAGAGAGGGGAGGAGAGAGAGGGGTATAATAGTAATTTTTAAAAAAATTTAATAATAAAAAAATAAAAAAGACTCATTTGGTAATTTATTAAAAGCTCAGGGACCCTGATATTAAATTTTAAAACATAGATCGGTGCGTTATTAAATTTTAAATTCAGGAGCCTGAGTGTAATTTTTCCTAAAGAAAAATTAATAAAAAGCTGATTTTGTAATTGGATCTCTTATCTCAAATTTAAATTAATATAAATCTATTTTGCTAATATTAGTTGATGAATTCTCAAAATTCTCTTTTTTTCTCTCATTCGGCCAGCAGCCCCTTTATGCAAATAAATAAATATATATATATAATAATAATCTGCATATAATTTTATAATATATTTATAAAGTAATAATTACCTACATGTCACACAATTTAGTTTTATTTATGCCTTACCTATCTATTCTTAGTTAATTACGCTATGCATACTCAAAATATTATAAAATCTTACATACACACATTTGAGCTAAAATTTAATCAAAATCTATTTTAAAAAAATATTCTGTTAGTAAATCATTAAAATTATATATTTACTCTTAATGATATATATTTTTCTCTTCCTCAATACTACACTAAAACGCTGATTTGTTCTAAAATCAATTCATGTCGCGGATGTCTCATTCATTTACCGTCACCTAAATATTAAGGTTTTAAGATTTTCACTTAAACTATATTTAAATATCTTTAAAATAATACGATGAACTGCTCAGATTTTTTGTAATCTAACTATAGTTAGGTTATTGAAAAATTATAATTACTCATTTTTATAATATTTTGAGTGTGCATAGCATGATATATTAGGTTAAAATTAAACTAAGTTAATTTTTAATTTAGAGACAAACGGGGTTAGTTTTATATTTTAGTTAGATTTGTCAATTATTTATTTTAAATTCTCTTTATACAAATTTAATTTTAAAATTTTAATAAATTATTCTATTGAGTTCATTTTTATTTCAAAAAGATTCTTAAATATTTTTAATGAGTCCAAACAAATTTAATTTGTAAATAATAAAATTAATTATTATTAAATCATCACACGAATTTCAAATAAGTTTATTCTAGTTAATATAAATACAACTATTAATACACTTCAATAATTTTTTTACTAAATATATTTTTGGGATATTACAGTTGCAAAATAAAATAAATCATTTCATAAAATGATTAGGAAATGATGTTGTTCCTCTTCCTTGGGACATGTGTGCACATTATTGAGTGAACTAGCTCCTAACGTGTGAGGTGATACTTTGCTTGAATCCGATAATTTCTCGCCATGCCCCCCTCAACCACAAGTTCAATGAACTTATGAATGTTGATTTCATGCTGTTGATAAGGGATCCCTCTTAGACGCATGCAGAGGACTTCGTTGTTGCTAGCTCATTGCTGTCGTAGAAGAAGCAAAAAGACAAAGATCAATAGAGTAGAAGCAGAGGATGCCGCCACCAGTTACCTTTACGAGAAAATTTAGAAGCAAGGAGAAAGAAGATGTGGAGAGAGAGAGAGAGAGAGAGAGAGAGAGAAAGAGGAGAAGTGATGCTTTGATTTTAAAATTTGTGAAAAATTTGAGATAAATTTAATTTGTTTTAAAATTATATATGATGTGTAGTAAAATTAAATGTTGTGTTACAGTTTGTGAGGATTTTAAATATTATTAGTTGAATATTGCTTATTATCAAAATCACACTTGCATCCCTGCTATCCATATAGCCTAAGCGTTAAGTCCATAGTCGATGGGGTAATGGCACGGCTAAGGATAGAAGATAAAAGCAATGCACCGGAGCCCTTTTTCCTATTCATAAATAGTGTCTCGCACTTATAAAGTATGAGTTTTGGCTTTTGCAGCTTCTGTACAGGTAGAAGTAGTTTTCACACAAGCAGTAAACATCTCTTCTATACGAATAACAAAATGACAGATTAGTACCTCCTCACGTATTTACAACTTAAAATATTCTTTGCTCCACTATAATAAGCTCTTCACCTTCATCTAGCATCATTACACTTGATAGACTAGATTTACGACTGACACGTCGTGTAATCTTTTATGCTCTCTAACAACTGATTATCAGAGCATTACTTTTGCTATAGTGTTTTGTCTCACTACTTTTACATTGCCTACATAGTTATGGAAGGATGACTTTGGTGGTCTATAAATATTACACTTCTATCGTTCAAAAGGAAGGGTGGACAATAGGGGTGTGTATGTATTGTTAAAGATTGATTTTTTTGAATTTTGTGATTAAATTTTTATTTATTCATATATTATATTATCAAATTTAAATTCAACTCTCTTTTATTTTCTCTAGCTATATAGTATAATTCTCTTATTAAAAAAAATTAAATTAAAGTATTTTTATTGTGATATTTATTAGAAGATTTATGTATTACATTAATAACTATTTATTGGACCCGACCTAAACCGAATTCGATCAGGACCCAATAGTTCAAGTGTAAGTCAGGTCTATGGATGTGTGAATTGGATCCGTCTACGTATAATAGAACTGATTTGACTTAAGTCAGGTATGTAATAGGTATAGAACCAAACTGATACATAAGGGTGTTAATATGGATCGAAGATCGAAAATCGATTTTAGTTCGAATCGAAATCGAATCGATCTAAATGAGCTGACTAATGAGCCAAAAGTTCAGCTCGGTAATAATTTTGAGCCGATTTTGATTCGGGGTAAGCTCGGCTCTATCCAGCTCGAAATCGGCTCGAATTAAAATACATTTTATATTATAATACACATATAATATATATATAATATTATGTTATATAATATATATATATATATATATATTATAAACTGAGCCGATCTCGAGCCGGATCGAGTTGAGCTTACCCGGCTTGAGATTGGCTAAAAAAAATTTTGAAATTTGATTCATTTTCGAGCTGATTCGAAAATGAATCGAAATCGGCTTGAAGTCGATTGGAATCGACTCGAGCTGAACCCAAGCGAGCTCGAGTCGATCGAAATGTGATCAATTTGATTTTGAGCCGGTATTGGCTCGGCTCGAAATCAGATCGGTAACAACCCTACTTACTAAATTCATATATAAACTTATAAACTGAACTATATGATCAGTTTCAATTATTTTAAGATCCAGAACTGGCTCAAATAAATTATACCCAACCCAAGTTCATCGGTTTGACCCGATTTCAAGTTGATTTTCGATTCTTTGGGTACTAATGCACACTCTTAAGGGGCAATAATATAAGGGAGACTCTAAACCCTCTTCTACTTCCTTTTTACTGTATCAAGAGAGACATTGCAATTTGCTTTCAATGAACTTGTTCTTTGATTTTAGTGGAGAGCAGATTTCTCTAAACTATTTTAAATCTTTGTTCTACTTTTTTTTTCATTAGCTATTTTGTAGAAATATATAGTGGTTTCTAGTTCTCCTTACTCTTATTTGAAAATGATTATTATTATCAACAAATATTAAAATTTTTATATAACGACTCATAAAATTAATTTTAACCAAATTAAAGTTAATTAGCGAAAAGAATTATAACATAAATGTGATGATAATTTTTTGCGCAGAGAAATTATAGCATGATAAAAAAAATTCTATCGATTTTCAAAACAAATAAAGGGCAAATTACACCTAGGTTCCTGAATTTAATGCTTAATATAGCACAAGCTCATATTTTTTAAATTTAATATCAGGGTCCTTTAGTTTTAATAAATTATTAAATAGATTTTTTTAAAAATTTTTTTATTAAATTTTTAAAATTACTATTTTATATCTGCCCCTCTCTTCTCTTCGATTAAACTCAAGGACTTGAGTGTAATTTGTCCAAAAACAAATTTATTAAAATTACAAGTTTACCCTGTAATTCATCAGAGGTCCGAGGACCACTTTAACTAACTCGCGCTGACGGTACAGCGCAACTAACCATCATTTTAAAATTGAAGCACTACTTCCACTGTGCATCCTACTCAACGGTCACCCTTCCCCGGTCTTCCATCTTCTTTCCAGCTTTAACCTTTTTCTCCATGTACGGATCGCCAGGCGTCTACCGTCCCCGAGGCAGCGCGGGGCGCGGCCGCGGGAGTGGCGGCGGTGGCCGGAAGCCTTCCCAGCAACCTCCAGCCTACTACGCCCCCAGGAACCCTAACTATGTCCATCCTGCCACAGCTCCCTCGCCGTCGTCGTCCTTCTCCCCCGCCCCATATCACCAGCAGCAAAACCCTAGCTTCCAAACCCCTTACAGCTTCTTCGCCTACCCTGTTGTAACGCGGGAAATGGTCGAGGCCGCCGTGGCCAAGGTCGAAAGAGACCTCCTCTCCGGCGGAGAGAACGTCTCGGTGTGGAAGGTCACCCAGTCCGCAGCCCTCGCTCTTCAAATCAGCTCTTGGGAATCTATAGGATTTAAGTTCAATGACATTCCCTATCTCCGTAGCCTTCAATTCGTCGAGGGGAAGGTAACTTTTATGTTCTGCTTTCGTTCAACCTCCTCTGATTTTGGCTTTTCTGAAAGAAGTTTGCTAATTAGGTGAATTCGTTCATCCACTGTTTCGTGAGTGTTCGGAGGATGACAACAGTGCACGACCTTGGATTGGAGATATGCAAGAGCGAGGGGGTTGAGCAGTTCGAGGAGTTAGGGCTGGGGCCTCTTCTCCGGCATCCTCTTGTCCGGCACTACTTCATGATTCCTTCGGAGTTGAAAGAGGTTTGCAGCATCACAATTGATGATTTAATGTCTGCACTATCGACCTTCCTCTATAAGGTCAAGTTTAAGGAGATTACCGTGGAGGAATTTCTTACTTTTCTAGTGGAGAAGTATTCTCTTCCGGCAAGGGAGAACCTCGGCGTGCGGATTCAGAGCATGGGGTCCGTGAATTATTTGTTTTTGTTTGTCATTTATTTGTCCAATATTTGACTGCAAGTTTGTCAATTTAATACTTATGGGTATTTGTAACTTTGGAGATCAATTCATCTTCTTTCCTGCAGGTTGTATATAAAATTTTTAAAAGGGGCTAGGAGAGCAGAGTGGGCTTCTCTGAAAAATATTCAAGAAAATGGTTTGCTTAAGGAAAAGCAGGAGAGACAGACATATCTGATGCCTGATCATCTCATATCTTTGTCTTCTCTTCTTGATGAGGGTAATGAAGAGACAAATAAAATGGCTGGCTACCTAGATTTTGGCAACATTGATGTTGCTCTTGGTAATAAGTGTTGTAAATGTTGCCCGGCACAAAAGAGAAAGCGCAAGAAACAAACTAGTTGCCAATGCAATGGTTCACCATTTCTTGATGAGTTTAAGCTGATTGGTTTAAAACTTGCCATGTTTAACTATGTAAGCAGTGAAAACTTGCCTACTGGCCAGGTAGAGAAGCAAGATAATTATGCTGCAGCAGCATATGAGATAGTGAAGATTGATCCAACAAAATTAGACAAGCTTATTCTTACAACTGAACAACTAGATAGGTTTGCTGCAACTTGGAAGGGGGCTTGCCAAAAACATGCAGCAGATGAGGTGGGAAAGTTCTGAATTTTTCATGTGTTGAAATGTTTCATGCATACTGATTGCTTTATGTCATCCGTATATCTTAGCTTAGACGCCCATGATGGTTCACCAAATTTTGTATGCTATTTTTTGCAGTAAATGTAGACCACCCCACCTAGTGGGATAAAGACTTGGTTATTGTTTGTTGCATTTTTGTGGTAAATGTACGTCTGCATGCGTGTTATCATTATTTACAATATATATGGATAAATACATGAGCATTATCATGTTATGTCAGTAGTGATATATCGGTTACTGAACTGGCTTAACGAAACTGTGTATGCATGGATGCATGTCTTCATTTGTACATATATGTATAGATGTTATGCTAATTGTGCACATTTTCACCTTTAAGACAATGCATTTACAAAAAATCTTTTTTGGCTATTTGAATCTAGTAAAGAAAATTAGGGATAATTATATACAACGCACCGAAATATGTTCAAGAGTTGCAGAAAATTCTGATTGTAAAATTTTCCAAGGTTGGGTTTTGTATGTATATATATATATATACACCAGACATACATACAGGTGCTGTTATCCTTTTCTTGAAACTCACATAGTTATGGAGTTCTTTACATGTGTATGTATACATGCATGTACACACGTGTACTGTAAATTAGTTGCATTTATACACATTTAATAAGTCAATTTGTTACATCTAGTAAAATAATAAGTCGATTTTCCCTTTCAACATCACTCATTTAATGGTTATAGAAGTATGAGAAGATTATGACTATAGGACGGAATAGTTCAATGAGTTCCTCTCATGTTATATTCTTCGTTATATTCTCATGTTATTAATTTACTGCTCTTTCAAGTATGCTTTTTGTTTAATGAAGTTTGATTGGATGTTGTTCTACTTTGTTGTAGGTTCTTGCTTTGATGCTAAACATCTATACGTCATCTGATAAAAACAGAAGGAAAATTCAAAGACTGTTCTTACAATATCCTGCTGTTGGGATACTGAACTTGGCAGTGAGTTAGAAGTTTTCTTCCCATCTCCGTTGCTTCCAATGTTTGTACCATTATCATATCATGAAAATTGTCTGATTGGTCAATTGCATATTGCAACATAATAATTGTGACACCATTTCTTGGTGGATTTTAAATCTCTTTGTTTTAATTCTTCTAAAAGTGATTGTTATCCTACTAAATCATTGTTTGCGATAGCATCTCAATATTGATGTTTAAGTTTCAATTATGTGGAATCTGCTATCTCACATTGCTTATTAAGTTATTATAGTGCTGTGGGCATGATGTCATGACATTTTCATTAGTTTGGATTGATGATGATATGATATTTACTCATATGGTTCTTTTGATGAGTAATATAACTTGTTGAACCCTTATTGATTTTGATGATAACAAGCACGTTAATAATAATATACTTGATTAATTTTCTATTTATTAGTATATATTATACCTAAGCTTTTCAGGATCAAAGAAGGTTGATTGTCAAGATAATCTTGGCCCAAGATTGATAAAATTAAGCCAAGAATAAAGAAAAATAAAATTGATAAAGATCACTAAGAAAAGGACCATCAAGTCGAAAAGTCAACTTCAAAGACGCATTCGCTATAAAATTTTGGACTATGATATAAGTGCAAGAAATTTATAACTCATTTATCTAGAAAAAATTAAAATAAACATAATTAAATTTATTTCATGATTTTCTTGTTTTTTATATAATTTTTTATTTTTATTTATTTTTTGGATGAATTGAGATTTTTGAAAAATTTCAAATTACACGAGTAAATTTTTCGATGGCTTATCAAATTAAATACAATCAAAAATTTGAAATTTTTGATTGTATTTAATTTGAGTAATAATTTTACTCTTTAACATGTCGCTTCAACTTAAAACGATAAAATCTATTTCCAAAATTTATATATATATTATTAATAATAAATGAATAAATAAATAAATAAAAGTGAATAAATAAATAAATAAAATTAAATAACTATTTATGAAAATAAATTAATTGAATTTCATGAAATTTATTTCTAATCGATTTCGAATGCTTTCAACTCGTTCAAAACTCAATTGTTTGAATTACTCGATATTTTGAATTCCACTAACTTTTTTAGTTCTTACTTTCTTATTTTCACTTCATAAAATCAACCATAAAACATGTTAAGTAGCTGGTTTGTGTCTAATTAATTTACAAAAATTATAATACCCAAATTACTAATTTACCCTTCACTTCATTTATAAATAAATGGGATTTTGGGTTAATATTTCTTTTTAGCCAACCAAAATTTCAAGCTTTCTCATTTTTCAGCTAAAAAATTCTCTTCCTAAGCTCAAAGCTTCTGCTCACAACATTTGGAGTCGATTCTAGAGTCCTTGGATCTTCGGAGGTGTTTTTATTTGGGCATTTTATTTTATTCTCTTTGAATCAATTTTTTTTAAAGATTCATAGATTTTTATACTACTCATTTGAGCTCCAAATTATTTGAAATTTTTACTACACATTCTTAGGAGTCTATTTTATTTGAAATTTTTCTTGAAATTGTTTTGTGAACAAATTTTTCTCTGTAATTTTATATTTATTTTTTGGGATAATTACCTACATGCCACACCATTTAGCTTTATTTATGCAGTGTCCATCCATTCTTAGTTAATTATACTATGCATACTCAAAATATTACAAAATCTTATATACACACACTTTAACTTATTTTCATTTTAATGAGTAATTATAATTTTTCAATAACCTAACTATTATAGTTAGGTTATAAAAAATCTAAACCGTTCATCATATTATTATAAGGATATTTAAATATATTTAGAGTGAAAATCCTAAAACTTTGATGTTTAGGTAGTGGCAAGTGAAGGAGACATCCGCGACGTGAATTGATTTTAGGACAGATTAGTGCTTTAGTGTGACATTGAGGAAGAAAAAAAATATGTACTATTAAGGGTAAAAATATAATTTTAATGATTTACTAACGAAATATTTTTTTTCACATAGATTTTGACTGAGTTTTAACTTACGTGTGTGTATGTAAGATTTTGTAATGTTTTGAGTGTGCATAGCGTAATTAATTAAGAATGGATGTGTAACGCATAAATAAAACTAAATCGTGTGGCATGTAGGTAATTATCCCTTTTTTTATTTTATTTTTATAAATAGTATAAAATTCACAAAATTTTAAAATTTTTACAGTAAATTATCTAGATAAAATTACACCTACATAAAAAGTTTAGAGTGATTTTACTTTATATTATTTTTGAGATAATTTTTCGAAGTTCCTGTTTACTTGATTTTAGTTTGTATTGAAATATTTTATCGAGTTTTATCTTTTTCTCTTCTTTGATCCTTATATTTTACAAAATATTGACAAATATAATATTAAAATTTTTTTTTGAAAGTTGAGTTAGCTTCCTTACACATAGGGCTTTTGTAAAATTTTAAATCGAGTTAATTTACTTTTTTTTGTTTCGTATTTATATTTTGATTTTGAGACTCTTTGCGCGGAGATGGGATTTTTCTTACTTGTCTCTTAGTAAAAGGACAGGTGAGGTTACTTTTTCTCTTAGTGAAAAGAATTGAGAGATTAGTTTGTGCCTTTGGACCGAAAAACATATATTTACTCCTTGTACTAGGGCTTGAGCTTGGCCATAATAAGCTTGAATAGTGAAACTCTGAAAGAAGAATAAAGAGGAGTGGACTAGGTAAGAAAATAGTCGAACCACTATATCATGTATTATTTTTATTTTTTGCATTTTTTGTTTATTTTTTATACTATTTAGAGGCTAGTGTACTTGATAGTGATTTTGTTTTTAAAACAATTTTTAAATCCTCAAAATAAAATTTTAGTGATCAGATTTTGGATATAATAAATTGAGCTAATTCAAAATACTTAATTATTTAAATTGTTCAAACTCTATGGAGTAAAAAAATTTGGTAGGTTGATTAATTAAAATTTGAGTCTACTTACCCTCAAACCTAATTAATTTAACTAAGAATCCAACATAACTTAATTATAGTAGTGGAATGAAATCGAATTAGTATATTAAGTAAATTTTATTTACCTAACAGAGAATGCTCGACGATCAGAAATACTCTGATTTGTCCATCCCACTATAAATAAGTTATATATGTATATATAAATAACAAAAAAATTATTTTTAATTTAACTATATCAATGAAATGGAGTGGGTAAGTATATCAGATGAATTAAATTTATCTGATAGAGAATGCTCAATAATCAGAAATTTATTGATTTGTTGGTCGCAATATAGTTAAGTCAGTTAATCACTAAATTTACTTTCTGCAATTTTATTTATTACACTTAACTTGCTAATATTTACTTTTCTATACCCCTAATATTTATTTAATGTAATACTAATATTTATTTTTTACATATTTTTACTAACATTTATTTACTGTATATCTAACTTTTAATTTTGCACACTAACTTTGTCTTTCTGTAATTTTTTTCTTTTGTACTAACTATTCATTAACTTTTTTTGTGCACATATATATATACTATTTACATGTATACTAATATTTATAAATATCTATTTATATATATATATATATATATATATATATATACACACATATAATATACTATTATTATTGTTAATTAAACAAATACACTTGTATTCACGCACTTCACATTTTATATATTAGTAAATTAAATTTATATATATACTTATATTTGTACTAAGTATAAATATATATTATTTATACATATACATATATGTATTATTTTTATTTATTCTTTTATAGGTACTACTTTAAAATTACTCACTTGCTATTGCTTAAAAGAACTTGTTTAAACGCTTTTGCTCAAGAATAATAAAAGCTTCACAATAGTAGGTAGCGCTAAAAGTACTTCAAATTTTTTATTAACATTAATTAAAATTTTAAATTGTAATTACACCCAATTCACCCCCTTTTACGTGTGCAAGTGGACCGACATAATTGAAGATTTGTAAAATGAATTTTGTTCAGTTTGTGTCAGTTTGAGTGCTTGGGTGATGTCTTACAATTGTTTGGCATATTCAGGTACCTTTGTGGGACTATTATCTGTAAAACATGTAGATTGTTATCATGTTTGAAGCATTTTTTTTCTGCTTCTTTTTTATTAGGCTTGGGTTGAACATGCTACCTGGTGAAATGCTATGTTGAGGCTACATCAGATATTTATGGTTGTCAAAAATATATACTGAATAAAATGACATACATGTTATTTGGAACATGTACACAAAAGAAACCGTTTTTTGACTACTAGCCAACGCCACCTTTTAATGCTTCTTTTAATCATAGATACTATCAAGTGAAGCTGAGCATGTTAAGATGATGCATGCTTGGTTTATTTGATGTATCAATTTGTTTATTGAATGGAACTTTTAGGATGTAGAATTACTTCACGACAATATGGCATGTATCCTTGTTTACAAAGTGGTTCTTATCTTTGAAACTCCTCAACCTACTATCTAGGATTGAGTTTCTTTTGTTTTCCAGCCTTCCGCTAGATGCGATGTCTTAAACATGCTTTATTGGCCATGCTGTATGTAGATCACTAACACATTTGTATCATGCACATTTTAGCCAGAACCTGCTTCTTTGATTTATCAAACTTTTCCTTAGTATTTGTGGGCTATTGATGTATTAAGAGGTGGCACATTTTAGTTTTAGCAATACTTGTGCTTGATCACATTTTTATAGAAGGCTTTTCAAGACATCACTTACTATATACTCATACTCAGCTAGAGATGTGCCATTCATCGGCACAACCGTTAATGATGTGACTATATTTTTTCAGTTTGCTGAATTGGTGAGATCGATGTTTGATTCATGTGTTGTACAGGTGAGAGCTCTTAAAGGTGAAAACTTGGATATTGTAGTAAGAGCTTCTGATGAGCATGCATCTGTTACACAAAGCTGTTCTCCATGTGTTGAGATAATCAAAAGTGAATCTTCATCAGAAAATGATTCTATGTCAGATAATGAAAAGTTTTTGGAGAATTCTGAAAAGAGTGAGTTCATATTGCAAATATTTCAAGTTTCATGCATTTTCCTTTCAATAAATTTGGAAAAGTCTTGTGAGAGAGTTGGCTTGGCCTTGAACCTGGCATCATAAAATTCACTTAGGTTCCTATTAGAAGTGTTGCAGGATAATTTCTTTTACATTTTTCAAAAATCATTTATTACAGTTTCTTTCTCTCCTATATAAGGAGAAATTACAAATAAGCACCTAAAAAGATAGAATTTCTAATACTCCCCATCAAGCTAAAGTATAGATATCTATCAAATCCAGCTTATCACACAAGAAGAAAAAACGAAAAGAACCAAAAGAATCCAAAGCTTTAGTTAAGATATCTGTGAGTTGATCTTCGGTTTCGATATGAGATGTAAGAATATTTCTTGATAACATGGCTTCTCTTATGAAATGATAGCCAACCTCGGTATGTTTAGTAAGTTCATGGAATATGAGATTACTAGTAATGTAGATAGCAGCTTTATTATCACAATGCATTACTATAAGTTACTTAATAGGAAAACCCAACTCATTTAATGATGTCCTAATTCACATCATTTCACAAGAAGTATGAGCCATCGCCTTATGTTCAGATTTAGCACTGGATCTTGCCACAACATTTTGTTTTTTACTTTTCCATGTTATCAAGTTCCCTGCACGAATACAGTATTCTGAAGTAGATTTTCTATCATTAAGCGATTCGGCATAGTCATCATCAGAATAAACCTCAATATTAAACTGATCATTTTCTTTATACAACAAACTCTTTCCAGGACTCTTCTTGATGTATGTATCTTAAAAATAGTTTTTAAATGATTTTGTTTAGGATTTTTGTGACGCCTATGGCCGAAGAGGGCGGGGAGTGATTGTCAGGTGATATCCTAAGAGAGAAATTACTGAGGCATAGTGAGGCTCCTGACAGTCTTCTAGTCCGAATAATGAGTGGTGAGAGGGGCATAAGAATAAATCGTCCTATATCGGAAAGGGAGGGAGATTTTTAGCTGTATAAGTAGATAACATGATCTCAAATGGTAAATGTGCCTTTTGGGGTAAAACCATGAGGCTAATGATGGAAAATTCCATAGTTAAGCATGCTTAGGCTGGAGTAGCACTGGGATAGGTAATCTCCTGGGAAGTGCTCAAGTCATGCAATTTTTCTAAAGCCAAAGCAGACAATACCTCTACATTTGGATCATAGGATATTACAATTTTACATGTGTTGGCTAATAACTCCTACGACAAAAGAAATATCAGGCATTGTCATTGTTAGGTAGATCAATTTGCCCACTAGATATCTATATGCTAAGGCATCTTTAAGAGGCTCTCCATCATCAGTGGTAGATTGAATATATATTAACATATCAGCCAGTTTACACCTAAGAGTTGCTTATTTTCATTAAGAAAGTGCAACACCACTTTTACTATAGGTAATTACAATCCTTAATAAATATTTTGGACGACCCATAATCTTAGTAATAAAGCATTTTTGAAGATGTTGCTTGACTTCAAGTATCCCTTTCTGATCACTTCCAAAAATGAGTATATCATCTACATATACAACAAGAATAACTGAATGAAAAGAGTGTCTCACAAAGATAGTGATTCACAATACTACTTTGAAGTCCAACCTCTCATGCTATTTTACAAAACTTGCCGAACCAAGCTTGAGGATTTTGTTTCAAGCCATAAATAGTCATTCAAAACTTACATACTTTATTTTCCCCCCTGAGCAACATAGCTTCGAGGTTTTCCCATGCAAATAGCTTCATAAAGATCTTTGTACAAGAATGGATTGCTAACATCCATCTGAAAAAGCTTCCTACCTTGTTTAGTAGCAATAGAGAATAAAAGTCTCACAAAGTTGAGTTTGGCAATTGGAGAAAAGTTCTCAAAGTAGTCTACCCTATAAACTTAGTAATTGCCACAAGGCATGTTTTGTAATAATCAACTGTCTCATCAGGATTGAACTTGACAGTGAAGACCCATCTATATGAAACTGGGTGAACACCATATGGAGGTGACACTAGATTCCAAATACCTCTACTTACTAAAGCTGACATTTCTATATCCATGGCCTGCTTCCATTTAGGGATTTGTAGAGCTTCAAGATAGGATTTAGATGGGGTAGTGGTAGATAGAGTAAGAGCAAAGGACTGAAAAGATAGAGATAAATAGTCAAATGTTAAATGAAAATATAATGGATGAGCGGTAGTACGTTTACCCTTACATTAAGCGATAGGAAGGTCCAAAGAGGAAATATCTATTGTGGAAATAAAAGGAGCAGTAGGTAAATCAGAAATTGGATTGGTTCCTACTGGTTCATTAGAATTTGAAGGTGTTGGCAATAAACCGGTTATTTTTCGAGAGCGACGAGTATACACCTAAATGGGAACATCCATAGGTATAGGAATTGTTGGAGGTGAAGGAACTGAAGGAACAATAGGAGTTGTGGAGTTCTTTGAGAGAAAAATGGAGATGATTCAAAAAACTATAACATCAGCAAAGAGAGAATTTTTGATATACTGGATCATAATATCGATAGACCTTTTGAGTTCAAGAGTAATGAAAAAAGATGCATCGACAAGTTGTGGGGGACATTTTGTCAAAACCAAGTTGAAGAGCATGAGCAAAACAAAAAAATGCCCAAAGACTCGAGGGACAAGAAAGAATTGTGATTTTTTAGGATATAAAATAGATTATGGAGACTTGTTGCTAGCATTGCAAGATGATAGTTTATTAATTAAGAAATATGTAGTGAAGACTGCATCTCCCCAGTAAGAATATGGAACATTCATCTGAAACATCACGATGCGTGTAATGTCAAGCAAATGATGATGCTTGCTACACCATTCTGTTGAGATAAATAAGCGCAAGAAGTTTGATGAAGAGTTCCTTTTGTTGCACAAAAAAATAGTAAACTCAGGCTGGGTGTATTCAACAATATTATCAGTTCGAATAATTTTAATGGATGCTGAGAATTGAACTTTAATTTTCTCATAAAATATTTTTAAAATAGATGACACTTCAAAATAATTTTTTAACAAATATAATCAGGTAATGTAAAAAAAATCAATAATGAAAAACAAAATAATGAAATCCTAAATTTGTGGAAACAAGACTAGGACGCAAGATATTTGAATGGATTAGATCAAAAGGAGCATTGCTACTAACGGAAGACAACAACAACAACAACCAAGCCTTAATCCCATTAGGTGGGGTCGGCTACATGAATCCTTTGTTTCCATTGCGCTCTATCAATTACCAAATTCTTATCTAAGTCTAAATAATAGAAGACACCGAAGAAAAATGCTACTAATGGAAGACACCGAAGAAAAATGGGACACGATGATGCTTCCTAAACTCACAAGCATCACACTCAAACTCAGGCATTGAATCAAGTAAATACACAAAATCCTTCAAATGATTAGAAGGTGGGTGGCCTGGTAGACAATGCCATTGATATAGAGATATATGAGATGTTTAAAGAGAAGTTAGAGTAGAATTATCAAATTTCGTCAGATAATAAATTCTGCCACCTTCAACACCACTATCAATCATTTCTTTGGTTTTAAGATCTTGAAAGACACAATGAGAAAGATAAAAGATAAACGAACAATTATGAGAAGTAGTAAGTTGATGAATGAAGAGCAAGTTAACAAGAAAATGAGGAGCATAAAGAACATCCTCTAGAGTGAGAGTTGAACTAACAGGCCCTTTGCCACCAACAGGACATAATGAGCCATTTGCAATGGTAACAAAAGGTAAGATAGAGGTATCAAGATTAGATAATAGTGTTCTGTTACTAGGCATATGTGAAGATGTATCGGAATCCAATATCCAAGTCATATTAGACATGATGGTAGCTGCCGAGCTAAAAGAGTGACAACATGAGAGATGGAGGTTAACAGTTGAGATGGTTGTATAAGATGATTGTACTCTATCATTTGTCACTAAGTTTGCAATTATAGGGTGGAAGCTAACACTTCTATTGCTAACCAGAGAGAGCGATAGATCTTTGAACAGAGTAGGAGTCTTTAGAGAGAGTTCATTGCGGTTAAGATCAGCAGGGTATACAACAAACGCGAGTGTGATGCGACTTGCCCACAAGGAGGAGATGCTTTGCTCATCTGGGTAGGTGAGTGGAATCTTGGGCTATGAGTCCGCAGATGGGGTCAATCCTCGTGATTTAGGTTAGTGTGGAAGGAGTTGGCTGTGTGATGTTGACGAGCAGAGGTGTGAATGGCATGGATGTCCGAGCACGTGGGAGTGGCAGGCGGGAGCTAGAGCAGGCAGAGATCTCGCTGCTCACGCAGGTGAGGCGGGAGAGGGCGAGCTATGGGAGGTCGCGTGGAGGTGAGACCCATAGGCTTGATGAGCAGGGTGTGTCCGGTGGTGACCTGTGCTTACGCGCGACGGCAATGAAGAATAGGAGGCGGAGGGGCGAGGAGTATAGAGGAGTTGTTGCTTGGGTAAGATTAGTGACACTGTCTGGCATCGGAGGGAGGTGCAGAAGTTGGACGGTTGTCGCCGCATGAGAAATGAGAGATCACACGAGAGTGGCTGCTTGGCAAAACCATAAACTCAAAGCTCTAACACCATGTTAGAGGATAATTACTTTTCATTTTTCATAAATCATCTATTACAGTCTCTTTCTCTCCTATATAATGAGAAATTACAAATAAGCACCCAAAAAGATAGAATTTCTAACACTAAGATCATGAAATGCGTAGTTAAATCAATAATTATGATTAATATAATGCTATAAAATTTTATTTTTTAGTTAATTCTGGATGACAAGCACCTTTTTACTTTTTAATTATTTGTAGAATGTAGATCCATCCAGTAACATCATAAGGGAAATTTGGAGGCATTCATTTGTAATTTATTTCTTATTAGACATGCAAATGATACTTTGTGTATGTCATTTATATCTTCTTTTTCCATAAAGTGCAACTTGTTAACTGTTATTCGTAGTAGTTAGATTGATCTGAACTATGATAATGTGGAAAGCATCCTTTTAGAGAAAATGTGATGAGCACCTTCTATGCGTTATCCTCTATATACTAGTAAATGAGAAAATGATAGCCCACTACTCTTACCATTGGCTATTTTTTAAGTAGGTGGTGGAGTTGATAATAAACCAAGACAAAGGGAATGCCATTATGGTAATAAATCTTCAAAAAGTTATGGCTGTCTAGTGTAGGAAAGGCAGAGTATTGGAACCAACCTGGCAACCCAACTTGGATGTGACTCATTTTAAAAGTGTAGGGTAGACTATATATAATTAGTTGTAATCGAGTTGACATGAGTCTAACAGAGTAAAGAGTCAGGTTAGAATTGGTTGGTAAGTTTTGGTTTTATTTTGGTTGATTGGTAGTGAATAACTCCTTGTTGACGATTAGAATAGGTGGCCATCATAAGACGGGTAGGGGCCTGGGAAAAAGTCAAAGGCATAGATGGGGTGATGCTGGACGAAAAATATGACTGATATTTTAAAATTTAAAATTAGCAATAATTACTTAGTAAAATATTTTAAATAAGCTCAATTTTTTTAAACTATAAATTTATGATAAATAAGATTCTAAATCTTACAAATTAAATATTTTAAAATTTAATTATCTTAGATCGTGATAAATAAGAATTCATCAATTAGATTAAGGTGGTGGAGTTAAATTCAACATATTAGATTTATGGTTTCAGAAATTAAGGTCAGATTTTTCGCAAATAAAATGCAACAGTAATTTTTACTCGATAAATGTATGGTCAGACAATTAGAGGTAAATTAAATAATTGAGCAGAGCACAATGAGAAACCTAACATTCCAAGCAAAATTAGATGAAGAGTTTAAGACCTTGATCAAACTCAAATAAAAAGCCAAGCATCATTTCTAACATAAGCTTTGCATCCATACACAAATTTATAAATAAGAGAAGGAAAAATAACCATGATAACTTGCAAATTAATCCAATAACTAGCTAAACTAGCAAGATAAAAGAAGTGGAGAAAAGGAGGGGCAATGATAGAGTGGAGGAGGGTGTGTAATGGAAAAGATATCATAGGAAACTCGGCACTTGGTCCATGGTGAGAATTGACGCCGGTCTATTGATGATCGGCACGGTGTGGTGGCGACTCATCTTTGGTGGTGGTGATCTTGGAAGGCGGCGACTACCCTTTTTGCTGGCCGTGGCATCGTCGCAAGGGCGCGATGAGTAGAGGGGAGTTGCAGTAGTGACAGCTAGTCATCTGGAGCAACGACGATAGTGGTGACTAGTTGTCCGGGGAAATTGCGGCAGCGACAGCCTTCTCGATGGTAGCAATGATTCCAACAGAGGGCAATGGTGACAGCGTCGATCCCAACGGCAGTGGTGGTGGTGGACTTGTGCAGTGACGACGATCTCCCGTGGGGTCAGCGACAGCGGCAGATATGGGGAGGAAATAGCCTCAATTTAGGCCAACCTTTAAAACACTCAAAACCTTTTATTTAATTTTCCCTCACTATCTATGTATTGTCAAATCCTTTCACCCATGGCTATTAAATAATCTTAAGGTGATCTAATGGTCAAGGTTAACCGAGGGGTTTGAACCATCTTGGATTATTGGGATTTCATCACTCTTGGGCTTAATAACTCAACCAAAAGGGCCTAGTATCTATATAAAACGAAAGCTCACTCATACAAAAGGAGTTAACTCATTAAGTTTTAAAATACCTTAGATAATATCGTACATAACCAAATATTGAAATAACTAAAAGATGCAACATAATAAGGTAAAATCTGTAGGGTATCGCTACAACCCGTCTGTAGACATGCTTGGTACTGTCGACAGAGTTGGTATTGAGGATGCTCAACAGCAGGTGGACTCGATTAATTTGAACCTATTAACCTCACATTTCTCGTGATCAATAATCATATCAATGTGCTCTAATGTTTTGTTACAACATTCAAATAAATCAAGCATTTCAATCGACTCTATGATCTATTTTTCTTCATGTCTCAATTTCATAAATACTTAAATTTATTTTTTGATGTCCTCTTTATAGTTATGCTTGTCCTCAAAATTCTTCTTCACATCTTTCATATTTTTCATCTAAGTTAGGATTTGCTATATAAATAGAGATACAAAAATGTATAGCATTTTCTTTATCAAAAAATATAAAAAGTCTCAGTGGAGCATTCTTCCATATTTTCTATGGGATTAAGTGCATTCTTAATAGATGTGTCTATATGACACTCTATACTATTCTGTTTCAAATAATGTGGTCCTCTCTCTAAGGATGGATCTCAAAGTAGTATGTCTTACTAGTACTTGTATAACCCTCTTTGAAGTAGGGGCATATTTCTCCCTTAGCTTTAATTTAACCATGTTCTAAATTTTATTTAGTTTTAACTTATGATATTCTAGAAGATGACATTTTGATCTAACCGACTATTAAAACAAAAATGTTTTTGGTGGTTTCATTCTAACATAATTTTTGGGTAGGTCTTGTTTAGTCTTCTCAGTTCTAGAATCTATTTTTTGATCTAAACGCACTAATCTAGCATGATCTCGTTCAAAAATTCCCTTGATATGCTATCTATTAGAATACATAGGTAAATAATATACAGTACAGCTAAATATATAAATGCAAAATAAGATACTTAAAAAAATTCCCTAACTTAAACCGTACGTTAAGACCAATTTGATGTTGGATAGAAAATGTGACTGATATTTAAATTTATAATCAGCTAGATTAATTAGCATGTTATTTTAATTAAGTTCAAAATATTCTTCAAAATATATGATAACTAAGATTTGTAAATCCCGTAAATTTAAATTATTTTAAAATTTAACTAACTTGAATTGTGATAAATAAGAATTTATTAATTATTTTAGGGCGGTCGAGTTAAATTCAATAAGTTAGATCTAATATTTAGAAATTACGGACAAATATCTCATAAATAAACCATCAGTAATTTTTGCTTAATAAAATGTATGGTCACACAACTATAGACAAACCAAGTAATCAAAGTCAAGCAATATAATTTGAATTATGTCAAGATCTAGTGATTAGATAGTTTTCGAGAGAATTATACTTTTGCTAGATCAATCTAAGTTCTAATGAGTCAGCACGGGTTTTATTGCGATGCAGGTAGGCAATGCGGTCGTTGGGTGTAGACGCATTGACTTGGATGTAGCGAGCTACGGAAACTCACAGGAACAAAGAAGTTCTGGTTGTGCAGGCATGAACTGATCGGAACGGCAGGATCGACTGAGTAGGGCAGCAAAATCGACTGCACGAAGAGGAGGGTTGCTCATGCATGCGGATGCGTGGGTGCTACTAGTGCTTGCGTGTGCATGGGTGCTCACGTTGGAGACCGGGCGAGGCGTTTCTCGCGTAGGTGTGTGTAGCACACGGGCTTGTGGGATCACATGCGGGAGTTGTTCGTGTGAGGGCGCTTGGGCGAGAAGCACATGGTGCACGCTCTGTTAGCATCGGCTGCTTGTGTGTATGGTTGTGGGATGTCAGGTGCGGGCAACAAGGGCTGCGGGCTTGGCAGCAAAGCGTGACACTCAGGGAAGTCAAGATGGGCATTGGTGTCGCGTTCACAAAGAGAAATAGAGAAAGGGAGAGAGATCTGAGGGTTAGTGGAAAGATTTTTATTCACTAGAGATAAAGATAACTAAGCTGTTTACATATTTTCACCCAAGGTCAATCTCTCCTTTCTCTATTCAGGATATTGATCCCTTAACCTAAATATTGGTTCTATGAAAACTCAAATATAATTTCATTCAAAAAATTAACTTCCTTATTACAATGCGAGGCCATCCACATTTATAAGGTCTTGTAACGTGAAATAAGAAATATAAATTAATGCATAAATAAAGATTCGAAATACAATTAGCTAAATAAGAAAGCATTTTCATAGGATAAATATAATGAATCTCCATCTTTCTTAGTTAGCTTTAAATTTTTATCAAATCAAATCAAATCAAATATGGATATAACTAATATGAAAATCTTTAATTAGCTTTAATCAAATTTTTATATTAAAAAAATGGAATTTTAATTTTAATTTAGCAACGTGATATGATAGTGGCCATTAGATTCAAGACTGATCTGTGCCCCCACTAGTGGAGTATCAAGTTTGCAATTTAATTTCAAGCCTACTAACATTAAGCTCAATTGATTATCAGTTACCAATTAACTTAAATATGATGACAGACATCAAAATATATTGGAAGAACCAACTTGATCAACTTCAGTTAATCTCTTTGTTGTATGAAAACTGAAATCTAAAGCGAACTTATCAGTTTTTTAATATCAAAAACCTAAATCAGAACCAATGTAATGGTTAACTGGCTATTTGGTTAACCAAAATTTTAGGTCGGTTAATCACAACTATTGATTTTTACTTCATATATTTGCTATATCAAAACATATTATGCAAAAAATAAGTTACAATATTATGAATATTGCAAATTATTCAAAAAATTAATATATCATAAAATATTTTGCATTAATTTACCAAAAAATACTCACAATAATGCTAAATATAAATATTATTAATTATATCAATGAAATATTCCATTCATGTAAAAGGTTTTACCTCAATTATAAAAATAATATGACCTTTTACATCAAATGGCAGATGTATATTATTAAATTTATAAATTAATCAATTTGAGGTATTATTTTAATTAAAAATATTTAATGCTAACACTCAAGAACACAAAAATTAGAGATGAATATCCAATTGCAATATTCTTATATGTGTGCGAACATGCGAATGAACAAATGAGAGAAAATTTTGTTTCATATTATTGCAATTTACAAGCTATTATGATAATCTAAAAGTATATTTAATGAAATAGTCTACCGCAGTAGTTTATTATACTAGGTAAAAAGTTTTGGTTAACCATCCTTTTTTATTTGTAAAAAACAATCTAGAATCGTTGTGGTTTACAAAATGAAAACCAAAACCGTACCCATCTGTTTGGTTAGCTAAAAATTTCAGTTCGGTTTATTCCAATTCGGATTGGTTTTTCCGTTTGTTTTACTCAGTTCTCTTCAAGGCATGTTCTGCATGACCTCTGACAAACGCAAATATGGCTTAAATCACACTTTACTGAGCTTGTCATGTGTATTCCAGTTGTCTCTGTGGAAGATATTGCAAAGCAGATTGACCGATACTTCAAACTTGACTGTTTAGCTGGCAGAAAGGACTTGCCCTTGGAGAAACAACTTGTACTTCAAGATTGTAGAATCTGGTTGAAAAATCAGTTTTTGGTGGATGAATTTGAATCCCTTGGGCACGGGCCTTTCTATGATTTTCTGGATAAATATATCTCTATTCTCCCTGGTGAAATAAAATATTTCCTGGCAGGAAACTTTTGCAACAAGCCTTCTCTTGAAGTTTCCATGTCTCAACGACAAATTTCAGTTGTAGTGTCTCAGGCTGCAAGAAACTGTAGTGAAAACACCAATATAAATGAAAAGTGTATATCCATGCTTCTCAGGAAGCAGTTTCCTGCAATTACTTTACATATTGCAGAAAGTGTACCAGATCAAAGCTTCTTAGATCTACTTAATATTTATGATGTTTCTTGTTCTGTGGCATTTTCTATGAGCTTATTGGGAAACAAACATGGAAGAATTTCTCATACGGAATTGCCTGATATGATCCTTGGTGGTGGTGAATTAAGTTGCTCTAATTCGTCTAATTCCACGGACGATGCAATTGCATGCTTGCTCAGAGCTCCAATGTTGTCAGATATGAGGTTGTGGTCACATTGGGATCTTGTTTATGGACCTGCTCTTGGTCCTTTGAATGAATGGTTGATAGATTTAGGCTCTGTCGAGGAACTATTATGTATTGTGACAACTGATGGAAAAATTATTCGAGTTGATCATTCTGCATCTCTTGATGGGTTCTTGGAAGCTCTCATTCATCGTTCAGCATTCCATGTAGCACTAAAATTATTATCATTGTTTCATGTATATGGAGGATCACAAAATATTCCAATATCCCTATTAAGATGCTATGCACAGCAGGGAATTGATGCCATTATTAAAAGTTCCATGGATGATTTTTACAATAATTCTTGTGAAATTATTTCTGAACCAAAAAGCTCACTGGATGAAGAGAATGTTCCCCGCTGTTCTAATGACTGCAAAACTTTTGAAAGTTCTCTTTCCACTTTTACAGAAATTAAAGAAAGAAGAATTATTAACAAGGATGTCTCTTTGCTGTTTAAAGCATATAGTAGTGTATCACTATTTATCCTTGATTGTCTTCAGTATCATCCATCAGAATTTTGGACTTTTACAGCAGATATATTGGTGTCTGCATTCCAGTTTTTCAATAGAGATGCTCCTATGCTCATTCTAAATAGATGCAAAGGGGTCAACGAGCGGATTATGCTTCATGAAATTGGATTGGCACTTGGGATTGTGGAATGGATTGAGGACTACAGGAAATATGCATTTGAATCTTCAGTGGACAAAGGCAAAATGTCCACTGAGGACTACAAGGATCTTCCGGGCATCTCCAGAGAACTTTCTCCTGCAGAACATGAATTTCAAGAGGTCCATGAGGCCCACTCTGAAACTTTAGATTCATTTCCACAATCACTATGTTGTGTAGACAATTCAGTGCTGTATACTGAAGAATCAGGTGATGAATATCAGCTTTGCTATGATTCAAACAAAACAGGAAGCAGAAAAATGCAGGAAGTAGATGCAGCTTTCTTTATTGAAAAGATTAGGAAGGAGGAGTTTGGTTTGGATTCAGATCTTTCAAATGAGGAGAATATTTTGTTAAAGAAGCAACATGCTCGCCTTGGGCGAGCCCTTCATTGTCTTTCACAAGAGTTGTATTCACAAGATTCACATTTTATACTGGAGTTGGTAAATTAATTCTTTCATCCTTTTTTCTTAAAGATCATAATACCCTATGATACACTGCCAATGCTAGGATTCTCAGCAAGGTGGTTCTGTCCTTGGTGTTGAGTGGAATAGCTGTCGCTGGAGAAGGGGCTTTGTTTAGAAGGGTGAAGTCCGGGTGAATGGATCGTTCTAAAGAATGAAATAACATAAGGAGAGAAGAAACTGAGAAGAGCTGGAAAGTTCATAGGAAGATGTGTCCCCTTCATGTCATTCTTAGTTAGTCACAACGGTTTAAAGTTACTGTACCTGGCTGATCCAGTTGACTAATCAGCCAATAAACAGCCATTGCGAGTTGACTAATTGACTACTTCACAGTTCATTTCAAAAATAAATTTCAAATATGTGGGTTACATGTATTAACCCTCCACCCCATAAAGACGATTCTTTGCCCCCAAGGATCCCTATCAGTCACTGGCTTTGTAGCTCTGTCTTCCCAAAATCTCTTCCGGTTGAAGGATGGGCTAGCCTACTCACTGCTGTAGCAATTCTCCTTTTACGGGCTACATTCTCACCTTCCGCTTGAGCTGGGGCACGTGGGACATTGGGTGAAGTTTTGCCTTAGTTGGATGCCGCAAATGATAGGACACCTCTCCAATGTAGCTTCTACTTTGAAGAGAACAAAGTACATAGGAGAAAGCTTATGACCCTTTCTTCTTGCTGCTGTATAAGGCACAATCTTCCACCTGAACTCCCTTTTTGTGAAATGCCCGTCAACTTGTTGTTTAATGCAGTTCTAAGGTAGCAGCAAGAGCTTTTTAAGATTCTTCCTTGTTACATCTCTTGTTGTTAAAGCACAGTCTACCTCTTCAACTGTTGAATCTCCAGCTACATAGGGAAAGATACAGCAGTGGGTACTGTTCAGAACAGCTTCATATGGTGGCATCTTTATGGTGGACCGATGAGATGGTCATTTCCTTAGATATCCTTCTAAGTATCAGTATTTGTACCTCCGACAGCCCATCCATTTGCTTATGATATGTTGTAAAGGTATGAAGAGATGTCCCTTTCCTTTTAAACATCTCCATGCGATATGAGGATTTGTTCCATGAATAACTGGGCTAGAGTGGATGCTGTAAAAGTGTGGGCTAGTCCAATGAAATTATCATATTTGCTCATTCTATCTAATATGACCCATGTAGTATCTTTTCTTAGGATGGTGGTATCCCTTCAATGAAGTATATGGTGATGTCTGTCCAGATCTTGGAGGGTGGTGGTAGCGGCTGAAGGAGTCATGAGCTAGCTACATTTCTGTTGTATTTCTTTGACATATTTCATAGTCAACCACTATTCTTCTCACAGTCCTCCTTAGCCCTCTCCAATAGAACACTGATTTGACTCTTGTTGTAGTTCCACTCCTGAATGTTCTCCTGCAGGATCAATGCATCCTGTGAGCAATCTTCTTCCTCAGCTCTTTGTCTTGCCCAACGGCCGCAACCACCAGCTTCACTTGCTTACATAGCTGCCGGCTATTCCATGTATATTTCCTTGTAATTTCTTCACCTTCCAATAACTCTAGGATATATTCTCTGAGCCTAGGATCACTATTCTAGGATCATGTCACTTTGTACAATAGTTATGCTGAAGCCACTACATTTCAATACCCTTTTTATAGCTGATGGAAAAATCATAGCCAACTAACTTTGCTACCCATTGTTGTTGAGATCCTTTACTTCTGTTGTAACATCCCATAATCTCATTGTAGAGGTATTGTCTGCTTTGGCTTTAAGAAAACTGCGTGACTTGAGCACTTTTCAGGAGGTCACACCCATCCCAATGCTACTCCAGCCCAAGCATGCTCAACTATGAAGTTTTCCATCACTAGCCTCATAATTTTGCCCCAAAAGGCGCCTCTACCATTTGAGATCACGCTATCTACTTATACAGCTCAGGATCTCCCTCCTTTTCTGATGTGGGACGATTCATTCCTGTGCTCCTCTAACCACTCATAACTCGGCTTAAAAGCCTGCCAGGAGCCACACTTTGCTTCAGTGATTTCTTTCTCTTAGGATATTACCCGGCGATCACTCCCCGCCCTCTTCGATCACAAGCGTTACAGGCCCACTAGCTTCCGCCTGGTTTGTCCTCGAACCACACCGTACTGCGGGAGGTCGGTTCTGATACCATATTGTAACATTCTGTGATCTCATTGTAGAGGTATTGTCCGCTTTGGCTTAAGAAAATTGCGTGACTTGAGCACTTCCCAGGAGGTCACCCATCCCAGTGCTACTCCAGCCCAAGCACGCTCAACTATGGAGTTTCCATCACTAGCTCCATGGTTTTGCCCCAAAATGTGCCTCTACCATTTTAGATCATGTTATCTACTTATACAGCTCAGGATCTTCCTCCTTTTCCGATGTGGGACGATTCATTCTTGTGCCCCTCTCACCACTTATTACTCGGCCTAGAAGCCTGACAGGAGCTGCACTTTGCTTCAGTGATTTCTTTCTCTTAGGACATCACCCGGCGATCACTCCCCGCCGTCTTTGGCCACGAGCGTCACATCTGTGATCTGTTTTAATCTGTAAATGAACTCCTAACAAATAGGGTCACCATTGTGGCACAACAGCCTTAATGGCCATCATTTCTTTCTCATAGGTTGCTAGGTGCTTATGTTTCTTAGATAATCCCTTGCATATTGGTCTTTGTTCTTGAGTAAAACACCAATTCCTCAGAAGCATTTATTTCAATTTGGAATTCTTTGGAGAAGTCGGGGATAGCTAGATCTGGCAGTGAACTCATTCAAAATCATATGTCCTGAAGGCTGTCGTAATTACATTTTCTGATTTCAACCTCTGCCGATAACCCGATCACAGGTCAAGCATAGAAAACACACTTCTACTCTTAATTCATCCAACAGTTCCTCAATAATTGGGATAGGGAATTTGTTTTTGACTCTATTCTGATTGAACTCGTGCTAGTCCACACAAACCGTCAAAGTTCCATCCTTCTCTTAACAAAAACAACAGGTGAGGAAAAGGGGCTATTGTTGTTTGGAATTGCCCCCATACTCTTCATTTCTCCCCCTAGTTTCTGACTCAGCTTTTCAAATAGAAGATAGCTTTAGGGCATTATATTTATTGGTTCAGTGTCAGACTTGGGGATTATAGAATGATCACAGGTTCTCCTTGGCGGCATTACCTTTGGCTCTCGGAATACTTGCAGTAGTGTATTGAGCTGTAACAGCTGCTCTTTGCCTTCAGTAGATTGGTCTCCTGTCTACCCAAGAGAATTCACTTGACGAGCACAAAGCTACGTGGTCATTTGCAGGGATGAATTCTGCAGTGGTAGCTTATACATTCTTCCTTCTGCTCCTATTGAGAATCATTCTTCTACCATTATGTTAGGACATTGTGAGCTGATGGTAGTCCCATTGAACAGGCCCAAGGTTTGATAGCCACTGTACACCAAAAATTATGTCACAGCTTTCTAAAGAGATTAGCATGACATCAGCAATTAGTTCCACTCTCCACATCTTCTAGCATAGCCCCTTGACCATACCTTGTGCGCTCAAGCTCACCCCAGTTGCTAATTTAACCTGCAGATTATGGATTGGTTCCCACGACAAAACTAACCTTTTCAGCTTTTCAGGATCTACAAAATTATACGGGCTTCTTGAATCAATATTCCCTTTGACAATGCATAGGAATGGCCAAAACTATGAATCAATTCATAAATTCTATTCTTCTCTTAAAAAACATCACAAGCAATAGAGGACTAGAGTTGATCACCTACTGCCATGCTGTTGAAGGCTTGAATTCCTGTGACATCATGTAATGACAAATGTGCTGTAGCATGAGTTCACCTACATGACTTCGTTTTCCGTCTTTCTTCACACAACGAGCATAATCCTTTAGCCCTTTTCTCCTCCCTGCATAGACCCATGGTATGAGCTAACAATTGTTTCCTCTTGTCTGATTTATTCCCTGCTGTCATACCCATTCTCTAAAGTGTAGGTAAGGGAGGGGCTGATGAATAAGACCTGCCTCCCTTCAGCATATTCTTCAAACGTCTGCTGAGAGCCAAAAATGGGACTTCTTCTATAAACATGCTGCAGATTTTTTTATCAACGGGCAGACAAGCTAAGAGACTTCATCCTTTAATCCAGCCAAGAAACAACTATTTGCATTCTCATCCTGGCCTCCCATCTCCATGTATCGAACTTATCTTGGTACTCTAAAACTTATCCAGTCTACCTTAATTTGACCAATTATGTCATTGGATCTTCATAAGATGGTCCAAAGCTATCACCGACATCTTTCTTATGCTCCATTGATGCAATATCTTCCTTCTGATGGCATATAGTTCTGGTGCCATTGCAAAAATTTGCCCTTATTGAGACAAGTAACACCTTACATTCTTCATAGTTTAATCCACATGGAAGAAATGATCACGATGGTAAAGCCAATCTCTAACATCATTACCAGAGAGAGTTGGAAACTCCACTTCCAACTGTTGTGTGGGATAATGGTAAGAAGAATTAGTTCTTGATTGAATGGTCCTTTGTCTTTCAGTTGCCTGTTTTGTTGTTTCTTGCGGTACCTCTTCTTGTAGAATCCTTCCAGCATTTCTTTAATTTTAGCCACTTCTTGTTGGAGGGTAGAGAATTCAGCTCTATATGCTGCATCTTGCTCATTAATAACCTCTTCCATTGCGTGGATGAGACCTTTGTGTTTGTCACATGACTCTTACCGAAAATAGCAAGCCCTTCAGTTCATCCTTGTGTCTCTTGCACACACTTCGGCACTTCTTCCATTTCCTTTGTCTGTGTGCAAGCTTTTTTTCATAGATCCATCCCTACTCCCATCAACTCTGTTGACCCGCCTGCTCTCATATCGAATTCATAAATTGCCATTTGCCAATGCTAGGATTTCCATCTGGGTATCGACCTGAGGAGGTGAAGCCGCAAAGCTTTAGGCAAAGTCCGGGTAAATGAACCCCGGAGATCTAAAAATTAAAAGAAGATGATGAGAAAGAGAAAGAGAGACATAGGAGAGATGAAGAGTTCAAAGGAAGATGATGGCACTCCACACTTTATTTTGCATTAGTTACAACAGTTCAATAGTCATTGTAGTATACACAGTCATAAAGATCTCAATTAATCAATTGGTTCATGGTTCAATTCAAAAACTATAAAGAAAAGTGCGGGATACATGTATCACCTTATACAGAAAATAAAATCTAGTTATGTTCAATAACAACATATATAGTAATTTGCATTGAAAATATGTAGCTTTTATGGGTGAAAATTGGTTGTTTTGCTTGGATTTCACTTTTTAGTTTCAATGCGTTGCATTTTGTTGACCTGATGTTTGTTTCATATGCTTTTGTTAATCATACGCAGGTGCAGAATGCTGATGATAATAGTTACCATGGAACTGTGGAGCCCACATTGGTTTTTATACTTCATGCTAGTGGTGTTGTTGTTATGAACAATGAGCATGGGTTTTCTACTGAAAACATTAGAGCATTATGTGATGTCGGTAATTCAACAAAGAAGGGATCAAGTGGTGGATACATCGGGCAGAAAGGCATTGGATTCAAATCAGTTTTTCGGGTAGGCATTCTTGGCTTTTCACTAATTATATTCTTTAATAGTGAATGCTTCATATCATTCATTGGAAATACACATGCATGTGCTTGTACCTATGTATGTAACAATGTTTGTGTTTGTTTGTGCATAGAGGTTGGGTCAAAATAGTTGGATGGATTAGCTTTTGACCTGTATTAAGTTAAAATTAATTGGCTACCAATCTTCTCATTTTGACCGAGAATTTCATATTTTTATTCATTCACTTGCCATTTGGTTAATGATGAATGTGAAGAAACGGAGTTCTATGCACTGCAATGCTTTTCTTGACCCTTAAAATTTACTATTATTTAAATCTCATTTTAATTTGTGGAGAGAGGAAATCTTGATATTTTAGCCAATTCATGAATTTATTATTATGAATTTAGTTCATTTTGGATAGGGCCAACTCGAGCCAAGTTCGATGATTCGACTAAAAGTTGTTTTTATTTTGAGTTAATTCAAGTTTAGCTATCATTATTGGTGGGGACATCTCAATCAACCATTGATTCATTTCTGACAGCGTTTATCGTTGACATTGTTTTTGATAGCTTATATATTCCTATTTTATTGGTTAATTTTTTTATGGAAATTTTATTGGATAAATTGCTTGTAGTCCTTAGGGTTTTTGCACGTTAGTACGCGAATGCTGGAGCATAGCATGTTGGTTCATGAGATTAAGGCCTCATTTGATTTGAGGGTTAAATTTTAAATAAGAGAAAAAATATTTTATCTTATAGATTTAATAGGAAAGAAATTTAATTTAATATTGAAAGTATGTAAAATATAAAATAAAGTTAATTCTAATATTAGTATTTATGTTGGATGTAAAATAAATTTGAATTTTACTGTTAAAATTTATGTTGGGCTGAAAAAATAGCCCAAATCAAACGAGCCCTAACAATTCATCATAGTTTGTATCTTCCTTATCTTAACATTTTGTGTCTGATCCAAATTAACAAAACTATTAAATTTATTTTGAAAATGCTTGGATCAAATCAAGATTAACTTCATCCAAGCAACTTAACTAATGATCTATTTTTATGGCTCAAAATTTTGATCAATTTAATCTTGAGCTGACATTGTATTGAATCAAGCCTCCTCGAAATCATATGGATTAGAAAAGAATAATGATATTATTAATGACAATAGCAATAAATATTTTAATATATCTATATATATATGTATATATAATAAGGAGATTTACATGGATGACATCTTAATTACGTTAAATTATGTGTTTCACCATCAAAGATGAAATATTACATATATTATATTAAAATTTTATAAAATGACATATTTCACTTGGTATTTTTGAAAAAATTATAAATTAAATTACTATCATATTTTTATGGATCTTATCGTGTTGTACATAGTTCATAAGTCTATAATAGAGGCTTTCATCTCGTTACATTGAGTTTAAAGAAAATTTTATATATATCTAGTTTATGAAACAAACGATATTTGGAGTATAATATTAATGGTTAATGTTTAGAATTTGAGGTTTAGTTTTTAGTGTTAAGAAAATTCAGGTTGTAGAATTTAATGTTTTAGATTATATTATAATTTTAAGGGTTTAAGATTTACAGTATAATGCGATTTTATCCAAAATGATGCAAAATCTATAATTTTATAAGATTTTAGTGTAATATACATGATATTTTATCTTTGATGGTGAAACACATAATTTTTTGTAATTAAAGTATCGTGCATATAAATACTCCTAAATAATTAGCATTATTATATTAGTTTTCAACAATAGCCTAGTGCGTGACTATCTTAGGATATTCTCATGTGGCTCTTATTTATACTTGTATATCTTGTTTCTTTTTTGTTGCTATTAATAGTTGTTAGATTAAGATAAATGACTAAAATTTAAAATGATTCACTGAACAAACACATAAATACTTAAGATCTTGACTGAAAAATTGAAACTTAATTGAATGTTGGATCAACTTTCGTTTGGATAGGGTTTAAATTGATAACCAAGCAGCTAGGTCTAGCTCAAATTAAGCTTGGATCGTATTGTTTTTGTCTAAATCTTGGATCGAATTACGAAAGTTTGGATAATTATTCAAGACATGAATAGCGCCTTTTCACAATTGTTTTCTCACATAATTATTTATGTTCAGGGCAGTACTGTTTAGCCAGGTGTGCTCTTTTTAATTTGACATGACGTTCAAGGTTGCATTATCTACAATCTATATTAAAGGTAGGGCTTTTTTTTTAATGTGGATTAAAAACTCTTTACTCAAATTTTTATCCAAAGCCGATCCAACATTGGCTTAAGATTGGATTATTAACAACCCTAACAAAATTACTTAAGCCGCTAGCTGCTTCACTCCATTACCAAACACATCTATCATAAAATTAGGCTCCATACTATAAGAACTGACAATGCTTCTATCCACACGATATTAACATTAAAAAAGTCTTTAAAAGAATCCAAATTGTAGATTATGTTTTCCTGAAAGTTGCGTCAAATTAAGCTCTTCTAGACAGTAGATTGTGTCGCCCTAAACATAAATAATTATATGAAAAATAAATTGTGAATAGTTTTTGTCTATGTCATGAATAGTTATTAGTGAGAAAACAATTGAGTCCCACCTCTATAGCCAACCTCATGTTTCCATATTACAAAGATTCTTAAGTGAGTCAAATAAAATATTTCATGAAATGGCTGCTTCCTCCTCACACCAACAATCTTGCTAGGTTCCACGATGCCGCAAAAACTTTTCTCAGCTGCTGAGAACCGCAGTTATCCTCCAATTTTCAAGAATCGATAAAACCGTGGAATTCCTTTAGCCGTAAGAACCGTGGTGACAGGCCACAATGACACATTGGTTTTACAAGAATCTTTTTAATCTATTAACCAACTTAGTGAACTTTCGAGGTAAGTATGGTTTCATATTGGCGTTTAGTTAAAAAACATTTTTCAACAGCTAGGAACCATAGTCATCTTTCGATCTCTTAAGAGTCAATGAAACCGTAGAGTTTCTTCTACTGCCGAGAACCATGGCGACAGACCGACAATGACAGATTGGTCTTACGAGAATCTTTTGAATCTGTTGACAGATTTAGTGAACTTTCAAGATGAGTATATTTTCATACCCTACATTTAGTATCAAAAATTATTTGTTGCAATATATTATGGTTGCGCCTCGGAGACTTATTGAGAAATAACTTATTAAGATGCTAAGCAATGTTCTTCAGAAGTACTTTCAGACTCCCAATGACTCCAATATATTTGTTGAAGAGCAAGTTCTTTACAAACCAGATAAAGATGTATGACGTCCCAGCTACCAATACTCGGCCTCCCTTTTAAAATTGTCGAGTTACTGGTAGCCCCGAGACATCAAACATACACTTTGATAACATGTAGCATAAATTTAAAATCACTTGCCGCTACTTTTAATATCCCTCGCCATATACCTACCATCAAAAATAGCTGGAGTTCGTCAATACAAACTTTGTAGGTAAAACAATATCCCAACTATAACATAATATGAATTTCAAAACTAGTAACATATACCATGAGAAATGATAGAAATAATTATCAATGAGTCAAGAGATTTTCAATAACTATATTTACATTTATAAATGCGTGGCATGCCTTATATAAAAATAATTTTTTCACGCACAACAGAAATATCATGCCATAGCAATAAAACTTGCAGATTATAAAATCATCATTCATCATCATATTTGCTCATAACTCTCTTCTTGCTTAGCTTCATGATATAATATAACTTTTTTGTATAATGATGTAAAATTATCGTTCTCATATCCTTCACGTAGAAGCCTGACAGAAGTTTCTACTAATTATCCTAGAACCCTTGCTAGGAACCGCACCATACATCTGTGATTCTTTCTTAGGGCACCACCCGGTGAACACTTCCCTCCCTCGTTGGAATAACTCGTTATAGGCAACTTTCAGTCCTCATCGGTTCTAGGTACACAAGTTCTTCTTTACCACATTACCTCACAGAACAATCTAACTCGATTCTTTACTTAATTAATAAATCACTTTGTGGAAATTGGTTTGTTAGTCAGTTAGTTGACTTTTGCCAGCATTAGGTTGGTTGAGTTGTAGTTGGTTTTAATTTCAGTATCTAGAAACTGTGTAGATTTTCAATAGTATTGTATATATTTATTTCTACTAATAATAATCCTTTGAAAATGCTTACTATTTGTGGTACTTTCTTGCGATACTTGTATTAAAAGTTTTAGATTTTGATTGTTTGATGAGCTGTATTTTCTATTTTCTTTTAATTCCTTCAGCTCTCTAATTTTCTTATTGATTTCTAAACTGTTTCATGTTGGCTTGTTGTTTCCTCTGTTATCTTGATAAATATTACTGTTTTTTGTGAATGTAGTTGATTCTTTTTGTTTTTCAACACTCATACTTGATGCCCATGCTTATATGCTCACCCTTTTAGACTTCCAGCAGTTTTGTATTTACAAAAATCGTGCACTAATTTTCTGACATATTTCTTTTTTTTTAACTTTAGTTTTGAATTTAGTAATACATACTTGCAAAAAGTGGATATTACTACACCTGTTTGAATTGAACCCTCCATGTATCGAGAGATATGCGGTGATTTTTCTCTCTCTTTTTTCTTTAAAATCCCGAGAGAGCCCAGTAGATAATGCCAAGGGAGAGAGGTGGTGATGCCACTGTGCTTATCCCATTTAATGAAAAATTTGCAATTTAATCCCTCAGTTTTCATTCCCTTATAAATAGGTCCAAACTTATTTATTTTGGACCAAAATCAACATTCTTGGATGTCACAAGATGCTTGGGGAAGAGTAAAAAAGTTACTCCTTGAAACCACAATGAGCTGCAGTATCTAACAGGTTATGTGTCCTTGAACATGCCCATTTATATTTTTGGCTTTGTTTGACCACTGCATTTTTGGACTCATTACATTTGATGTTCTAGTTTAATAGTAGGGCTAGCTTGTCATATATGGTCCCTTCATTAAGCTATTTTTGGGTGCAACTTTCCCATTTGTGGATAAATGATCTTGGAAAATTTCTCATCAAAAGACAATTTTTGTACAAAATGCCTTATCTTGTGGGATTTTGAGTGTCCTTATGAAGGTTCTTTCCTATTGCTTCAAACTTTCTTCTAAGCTCTCATTTGTACACATCAAAATCATATTTTTGCAATATGCTTTAGAACTAAGGCCTTGAAATGTATTGTGAATGAATTTGAGAAGTCTACTTCTCCTAGAAGTGTAGTTCTATTTAGAATTCTTTTCTTTTTATCTGAATTTGGATAAAGGTTTTGTTAATATGAATGAAGGTTTTAGTTCTTTCCAATTTAGATTGTGTAGTTCTATTTAGACTTTGCTTTTCTTGTTATACTATATTTCTTTCTGTACACAATTTCTATTTTATCTGAATATTGTTAACATTTATCTGTTTACCATTGTTTTTCAATGTCTTAGAGATGTAAGGAACTTGAATATATATGAATCCAATATTGTAATTTCCGTGCAATTGAAACTCCATTTTCTCTGTTTAGATTACAAATGCTCCTGAAATCCATTCCAATGGTTTTCATGTAAAATTTGACATAACTGAAGGTCAGATTGGTTTTGTTCTACCTACTGTGATTCCCCGATATGATATCAATTTTTTTAAGAAGCAACTTTTGCATGATTCCAATAACGATGATTCCACGTCTTGGAACACTTGCATTGTGCTTCCTTTTAAGTCCAAACTTAAGCAGGGGAAGGATATGAGCTCTGTTATCTCCATGTTTTCAGATCTCCATCCTTCTTTGTTACTTTTCCTTCAACGCCTTAAGTGTATAATGTTCAAGAATATGCTTGATGGCAACTTTGTTATTATGAGAAGAGAAACTCTTAGAGATGGGGTTGTCATGGTTTCTCATGGTCCAGAAATGCTCGGTTGGTTGGTCGTTCGCAAAGATTTGCAAGCATCTTTTATTCGTCCTGATGTTCAAACCACAAAAATTGCTCTTGCTTTTACAATAGAACAGTCAGAAAAAGGCGACTACAATCCTGTGCTTGACCAACAACCCGTTTTTGCTTTCCTTCCATTGAGAAAATACGGGCTGAAATTCATTATACAAGCTGATTTTGTCCTGCCATCCTCAAGAGAAGAAGTTGATGAAGATAGCGCATGGAACCAATGGTTACTGTCAGAATTGCCTGATCTTTTTGTTTCTTCTGAGAAATCATTCTGTGCTCTAGCATGCTTTAAGGACAATCCAGCTAAAGGAATCACAAGTTTTATGAGTTTTGTTCCTCTTACTGGTGAAGTTCACGGGTTCTTCTCTTCTCTTCCACATATGATTTTGTCTAAACTACGCCTGTCAAATTGTTTGCTTTCAGAAGGATCTCTTATGGAGTGGGTTCCTCCATGCAAGGTGCTTAGGAGTTGGAGTGAACCATTGCGAATATTTTTGACTGATAATTTATTACAACACCATCTTGGACTACATTACCTGAACAAAGACATTAGTTTACCTGATTCTTTAGCCAGAGCACTGGGTGTACAAGAATATGGACCCAAAATATTAATTGGCCTACTATCTTCCGTATGTCAGGGTAATGGTATTGAGGAACTAGGGTTAGACTGGCTTTCTTCTTGGCTCCATGCCTTCTACACTGCATTGCCAGTTAGCCCTCCCGGATGTCTAACCTCTGAGAATACACATATCGGGTCAGATCTTGTCAATAGTCTTAGAAAAATTTCATTTATTCCACTTTCAGATGGTTCATTCTGCTCATTGGAAAAAGGGCCAATTTGGTTGCCATATGACATTTCTGATAAGGATTCTGAAGGTCAGAGTGTTCTCAAGAATCTTCCAGGACTTTATGCAGAATTAAGGACTGTAAGTTGTAGCCTCTTTTCAGTGAAAACAGTGCTTGTCAACAGCTTTGAGGAGGACAGAATTGATATCCTTATAAAAGCCCTGCAGAAAATTGGCTTACAGAAACTTTCGGCTCATGATATTGTTAGAAATCACATCTTGCCATCCATATCTGTTGAGAAAACTACAAATAGAGGCAAGGAATTGATGGTTGAGTACCTCCTTTTTATAATGATCCACCTTCAAACTTCCTGTATTAAGTGCAATACTGAGAGGGAGGACATACTTTCTCAGGTACGAAAAAAGGCCATCTTATTAACTAATAATGGTTATATTTGCCCCATCAAAGAGCCTATTCATTTCAGCAAGGAGCTCGGCAATACGCTAAACATAAAGGACATTGTTAATGATATAAACATCAAATGGAATGAGGTAGATTCTATTTATTTGAAACATCCCAGTACTCAGACATTATCTTTTGGATTAACGGAATGGAGAGAATTTTTCAAAGAGTTAGGAGTTACAGATTTTGTGCAAGTAAATCCTGTAAAGAAGAATGTGGTAGATAATGCATGTTCTGGTTTTAATGCTGGGGAGGTTTTGGTGGATGACTGGGATTCACCTGAGCTTATTTCTATACTATCTGCTGTTTCATCAAATAAATGTTTGGAGAAGAGTAGATATCTGGTGAAGGTTCTAGATGAAATGTGGGATGATGTTTTTAGTGCTAAAGCTAAATGTTGCAGCCCTTCTCCTTATGAGAGGCAAAGAAAACTCTGTCAGTCCTCCTTTATGAAATGCACGGGCCACTTCAAATGGGTGGCCTGCAGCATTGATGAAGAATTACACTATCCTGAGGATCTCTTCTATGATTCTGAGTCAGTGCATTCACTTCTAGGAACTATTGCTCCATACGCTGTTCCACAGGTTAGTAATTTAAACTGGAGTTTAGGGCTAGCAATACTAGTCAAAACTCTAAATTCGATCGTTCTTTTGCATTATTTTTGATTGATTGTTAAAATTTCAATTTGGACTTCTAAAGAAGGTTTACTTGTTCAGAATTATTTTTGAGTTGACTTGAAACAAATGCATAAATAAGTGATTTAACTTGTAAACCAATGTGATGTGGTTCTCATGTTGATTTGCTTACATGAGACCAGACTCGCCTATAAAAGCTTTTGGTTGGATTGAAATATCTTTCTATTGCAATTATATTCTGAATTTTATGTTCCTTTAACATATTAAAAGGCTACACCTACCACCCTTTCGCCAGATTGCTTGAGGCCCCTCTAGCCCCACCTTAGAAAGTGTGGACAATGAAAACATTATAATGCTTTCATATAATTTCAAATTCTGTAGTTCATGTCATAAAATTGTATTTCTAGTCAAAATCAGATTAGTTTGAATTGAAACGGCTTTTATGAAAATTGATTTCGAGTTAAGTTTGTATTGAATATCACCTCTTCTAGTTGAGTTTGAGTTGAATCAAACTTGAACAAACATGATTTATTTACAACCCTATGGAGGTTTCAATTTGGAAAGCATATTTCGGGGAAATAATTTAGTATAACTACTTAAACATGCTGAACATGCATGACAAAATTTCAGTATCTGTGAAAAGTTACTCAACTTTTTATTTGCTGGTACAGGTGACAAGCAGAACATTTGTTGAGGACATAGGGTTCAAGGTTTCAGTGACGCTTGATGATGCATTAAGGATCCTACAAATTTGGAGATGTTCTCCCTATCATTCTGCTAGGTAACTGTACGAACATTTATCTTCTTGCTTGTCTTTTCCCTTTATGGAGTTGAGTTGCTTTCTCCACTTGAACCTTGTCCTATACCCTTCAGTATATACATATATGCATATTATATATATATATATATAATATTTTTGCCCTCTAACTTGATATTATGATCTTTTTAGTTTAATTCTGCTAACCTCTGTTTAGTCAAATTATTATTTTAATTCAAATATGTTTCTTTACAGCATTTCTCAGATGTCCAAATTTTACACCTTTATTCGGGATGAACTTGTGAAAATGACGGGCAGGGTTATTCCAGATGTTTCCAAAGATATTGTCATATTTGTTCCCTTGGCTAATACCTTAAATCACATGGATATCGTATCTGGTGTCTTCATGCAACCGGATCAACTATATTGGCATGACCCAACTGGCGGAGCAGCTCGAATAAGCAAAGCTGGGCATATGTGTGATTTGTTAACTGAACGTCTACCATGCATAAATCTGGACAGCATTTACCCAGAACTTTATGGCTTCTTTGTGGCTGATTGTGGCGTGCTTGAGACTCCATCTGTTGGTTGTTATTTCCATATTTTACTTCATCTATCAAGACTAGCCTTGCCTTCAGAGGTTGCACATGAAGTAAAGACAACTTCTAGAATGTTTCATATTTACCTATTAACCAAGTAATTCTAGGGCTGACAATATCAGTAAAAACTGGTAACTCATTGAATTTTTACTCTATTTGAAGTTGAGTTTTATAACTTCATGTCGATTTTCGATCATCCTCATGGTTTGAAAAAAATTCTAGCCAAGTTGAATATGGCAAGTTGGTCGAATTTGTAAATCTTTGCCAAAATCATGTTTGAAGCTGACCTGGCCATCTCGAGCATGTTCCCAAAAATTTTGAGTTAGAATTTTTTGTTATAATCTCAAGAAACAGTAAGCTAGTAAATCACATTTTATTTAATACATTATACAACTACTCAACCATTGTCTACACCCTTATAGCATTATTTCAGCCTCACCCATGCACAGGATCAAAACTTGAATGAAGTGAGTATCCCAGTAACTATATAGTTTGTTAAACAATCTCATTTTTTCCTAGTCAACTTAAACTGCATTTCATGTTTGCTCGAAGTCAAATTATTTCAAGTTGAATCGGATCATAAGAGAAAGTAAATGAATTTCAAGTCGATGATTTGTTGTTTGAGTTGTGTTTGATTCAAATCAAAAGTCAACATGATACCAGCCTTGTGTAATTCAATTGGACCTTTGATGTACATACTCTTGCCCATATTTATAAAATAGATTTATCTTTTCTCGCCTTCATTTCAGGTATTTAATATATTCTTGAAATGGAGTGGAGACGTGATGTCAGGCCTTGTCCAAGACAAAGACATACTTGAGTTGAAACAAAACTTACTCAAATCCGAAAATGCAATACTTCCAACAGCACAAAATAAGTGGGTTTCACTTCATTCAAGTTTTGGTCTCATATGTTGGTGTGAGGATCAGAAGCTAATAGACGAATATATTGATATTGATAATGTTAACATAATATATTTTGGCAAGCTTACTGTGCATGAAAAGGAAATGCATTCAGGGAAGGTTGCTGTTTTCTTGAAGAGCATGGGCATTCCTATACTTGAAGAGGTATATTCTTGTACTCTTTATCAACAAATTATATCACTCACAAGTGTTATGTGCATTTATTATATGTTCCCCTGGCCAGGTTGTTTGCCGTGAAGCCATATTCTATGGTGTTGCGGATGCCACAAATGCTACCTCTTTAATTAATTGGGTCGTCCCTTATGCACAGCGCTATTTATATAAGCTGCATTCCAATACATATTGTAACTTTAAGGAATCAGAACATAAACTAACTCAACTCGAGGTATTTGTTGTCGAGAAACTATTTTACAGGAACACTCTTCAGGGGAACTATAGCATGAGTAAAAAACGATATGAATGCAAATCACTTCTACAGGTATTTAGCTTTTGTTTGGCATATTCTTAAGAATATATTTCGATCTTGTGATTTGAGCACTTCTTCTGGCATTTCGAGGGAATTAGAGTTAAATACTTGCAGGGATCTAATAATATATTCATAAGAGCCATAGTTCTTTTTCCATGTTTGGCCATCGTCTACAAATTGTAGGAGTCCTGATGTTGTCTTCATACCCAATATTTAAGAATGCCAACAAATATGTATTTTTCCTATTTAAATTGTTTGCATTATTTCTTGAAATATGACTTGAGGAAAACTGATATTCCCTTTCAAGAGATTATTGATAAAAGATTAGCTGATATTTAAGCGAGAAAGATATGGGAACTCTAGGCTTGAATGTTAACTGTGTAGCCATGTAGTGTATTTTTTATTAGAAGTATGATATAAAGATTAGCCAATGTTTACAACAAGGTGTAGCTTTTATTCATGTTTCTATGGGAGGTAAATCTTATATCTAATAACGAGACTATTTTTTTTTCTTGAGGAAGAGCAGTTGTTAAGAATTGGTTCTTACATTGCAATTGGGTTTCTTTTTTTATTTTGCTAGCCTGTATCATTAATGATTAAAGTAATCCAACATTGCAGGGTAATAGCCTGTACACAACGCCCCATGCGGACACCCATTCCATATTCTTGGAGTTCTCTCGTATCTTTTTCAATGGAACTCCAGATTTACTGATGGCAAATTTCCTTCATATAGTTTCTAATGAGTTTAGCAACCTTGGAGAGCAAATTGAGTCCTTTATTGTTAATAATCTAAATGTACCTGAGCTTCCTGAGGGAGAACCCATTTGGTCAGTACTTAGATCACATGAACTTTGCGAAAAAATTTCTTCCACGTCTTGCCCTCCTATGATAGTCAGGTGTCAGAATTCAATGCCAAGCCGGAAACGATATGAGAAATTAAGTTGGCCGCCTACCAAGGACTCTACACCTAGATTACAGGCTGTAATTGACAGACCAGTTGGCAAGGTTGCTGAGGCAAAAGCAGACATCATTGCACCTGCAGAAACTGAGCCCACCTTCAATCAAGCTGATCAATCATTTCCAACATCCTTAGAAGGTATGAAAGTTAATAGAGAACCCAAAACAACTTCTACGGTTTCTTTTGATTTTTAAAAAAGTGCTAGTTTAATTTGTTGAAATTGATCTGCTAGTCAATTTGTAAATTCTTTCCAGCACTAGGTTGCATGAATTGTAGGTGGATTTGGCGCAAATATATGGAGATTTCAGGATATTTATGGTTTTATTTTTGTTCAGAATAACCCTTCAAGTATGCTTAATATTTGTTGTGCTTTCTTGTATTAAAAGTTTTAGATTTTGAAAGTTTGATTTACTGTATTTTCTTTCTATTTACTTTATTCCTTTTTGCTCTTTAGTTTTTCTACTGTTTTCTGAATTACTCCATGGTGGCTTGGCTCACCCTTTCAAACATTCTAGCAATTTTGTATTTTGTAGAATGTTGCACTGGTTTTCAAGCATATTTCGATTTTCCTTAAAATTTTAGTTCTCAATTTAATTGAACATACTGGTAAAAAATGGATATTACTGCACCTGCAGAAGCCATCATATATTGAGCTGATCAAAATTTTCAAAATGTACAAAGTTTTTCTTTTTGATAGCATAAAATGTACAAAAGTTGATAGAGAATCTAAAATTACTTTTACATTTTTAAGTTTCAAGAATAGTGATTTCTTAAATTATTGAAATTAGTTTGTTTGTTATTTGTTGGTTTTTGCCTACATTGTTATTTGTTGTGTTGTATTTGGGTTTGAGTGAAACTTTTTGTCATACAACACACCAAAAGTATTTTTTCATTTTATCTTACTTTAATTTTATTGATAATATCACTATCTATTTCATTATTATTTTGTATAATTAATCTAAAGTATTTAAATTGCTCACTCTTTCTGATAGTTCGATCATCAATTATCATTTCATCAATACAAGTATTTTTATTTTGAGTAAATTTACACTCCATATATTTGTGATGCGGAACAGAAAAAAGATGCCAATGATAATTTATATTTATATTCAGCAAAATTGATTGGCAAATTATTTTAATTAAGAGAAAATATTTTCTAGATAAATTATACGATAAATAAGATTTTTTGAATCCCGCAAATTAAGATATTTTAAAATTAAAATTAAATTGGATCGTATGATAAATAAGAATTTATCAATTTAGATTAGGGCATCAATTGAGTCGCGCGCGGGCAAGCGAGGAGTCGCGCGGGCAGGCAAGGCGTCGCGCGCGCGTGCGTCGTTGACCCTCGCCGGTGGCCGGCGAGCTGCTGGGAGGCGGAGCCGGAGTCGGAGGGGTGCGCGGGCCCAGGCACAGGCGGACGCGGGCGATTTCTCGAACCGGTGAGGAGGAAGGGAAAGATTTATTTTTTAATTTTTTTTTTTTTTTTTAAAATAGATAACTAGGCTAATTTGAGGATTCTCACCAAAGGCTAACCCTACCCTTTCCTTCACCGGAATATCGACCCCTTAATCTGGATCTAGGCTCTGAAAAAACTCAAACATAATTTCATTCATCATAATACTCTTTCTCTTATAATGCAAGGCGACCTCTTTATATAGAGAGATCCCATGTAGAAATTTGAAAATACAATATTAAATGCAGAAAATAAAATACCAAATAAATAAAAGTAAATATGGAACTAATTCTATTACAATAAAATAAAATCAGCTCCAAATATGGTGAGTCTTCAAATCTTCCAGATATGCTCTGAATCAAATCAAATCAAATTTAAATAAAGCTAATATGGAAAACTCTAATAGCTCTAATTAATTTGAATTTGAATTTGAATTTTGATTTAGCACATGACGTCATCCTAGCCATCCGATTCGATGTTGATCTGTATCCCCACGCTAACAAAAGCTTTTAAATTCTTTGAGGCATTCCTCCATAACTCGGGTTTCACCTTAGCTCCATCTCTACTATTATCGACAAGGAGAATATCTGCGAAAAGCAAAATTAAGTACTATTTCTTGAATATGTCTAGTTAGAGTATCCATAACTAATGTAAAAAAAATATGGACTTAAAGTCAAGCCTTAGTGCAGTGTAATTGTAATTGGAAACCCTTAGTCAAATCCTTTGTGTTCAAACACAATTAATAGTATCTTTATACTTATCTTTGATAATTTGAATACAGGCAATGCAAGCATCTTTTTTTTTCTAAACTTTCTTAAGCACCTCCCTTCAAATTTTATCATATATTTTTTCTAAATTAATGAAAATTAAATGCAGATTTTTTTTTCTTTTTGAGTTTTTTCATTAAACCTCTTAAAATTAAATTGGTTCTGTGATACTCTAGTAGCTCAACGTATTCTCTGCTCGATTATTCTTTTTTCAAAGTTTTAAAGTATGGCTCATTAATTCAAAACTTCTATAATTAGTACAATTTTGTGCATCATCTTTATTTTTATAAATAGGTATCAATGTACTCTTTCTTTACTCATTTGGCATCTATTTAGTTTTTAAAATCATATTAAATAACTTAGTGGGCCAAGACACTCCATCTCCCATATATTTTTAAACTTAAAATGGGATATCATCTAATTTAATTGCTTTTTTATACTTATCTTCTTTAAAGTTTTCTAAATTTCAGCTTTGCTAATACATTGGATGTAACTACTTTTTTTTTTTTGATGTTAAATTCAGTAAGACTATTTCTATTGTCATAGTCATCATTGAAATGCTTTTGAAAATAATCTATTCATCTATATTGGATATCTTTTTTTTTTTGAAGAGAACTTTGTGATCCTTATTCTTAATGCATTTATGTGACACTCGTGGCCGAAGAGGGCGGGATTTGATCATCAAATGATGTCCCAAGAGAAGAAACTCATTGGCGTGAAGTGTGGGTCCTAGCAAGCTTCTAGATCGATAAGTAGTGGTAAGGACACAGGAATCAATGTCCTACTTCCGAAGTTCTATAATTATCCTCTCAAAGATATTCCTATTCTTATTCTTTAGATTCTACCATCAAGTTCTAGGATATTGTTTCAGCTTACTATTCCTTCTTCAGCTCGTTATTTTGAGATCTGAGACCATTAACTGATATTAGGTAGTTAATGATTCACTCGTAATGACCTTACAATCTTTACACTCCAAGTGATTTCACTCTTTATAAGAAAATAATCAATCCGTATTCTGGAAGACTCATTCTTGTAAGCCCACCATATTTATTGAAGTGATCAAAATTTTCCAACATCCTTAAAAGGTGTAAAGGTTGATAGAGAACCCTCAACAACTTTTATGATTTTAATTTTCAAAAAAAATGATGGCTTAGCTTAAATTGGTTTGTTAGTTAATTTGTTTATTTTTGCCAGTATAAGGTTGGTTGAGTTATAGCCGCTTTTAATTTCAACACGTGGATTTGCAGATTTTCAGGAGTACTGTGTAGTTTTTATTCTGCTGATAATAAGCCTTTAGAAATGTCTAATATTTGTCATACTTTCTTATGAACTTGTATTAGAAGTTTCAGATTTTGCAAGACTGATAGCTGTATTTTAATTATATTTTCTTTTAATGCTTTTAGCTCTCTAATTTTCATACTGTTTTTTAAATTGTTTCATGATGGCTTGTTTCCACTGTTCCCACAACAAATATTGCTATATAATGTGAATTTAGTTGATTCTTTTCAATTATCTGCATTTATATTTGTTGTCCATGCTTTTATGCTCACTCTTTCAGACATTCAGTAGCTTTGTTTTTTCCAGAATTTCGCATTGGTTTTCGAGCATGCCATTTTTTTCTTCAAATTTTAGTTCATAATTCAGTGATACATTCAAAAATCATTCGTGAATATCATAGTTATGGTACAATTACAGACATCTCACAAGCAAAAGGGACTAATACATATTAAAGATCCAAATCTTGTTATTTAAATGTATAACAATAAAAATTTAAAGAACCACGAAAGTAACGGATGATTTCACTTCCATTAAGGTTTTTTTTTTTTTTTTAAAACTTCCATTAAAGCTGTTAGGGATATACTGTCACATGCTTAATTTATCAAATTAATTATTGTACAGTTATACAATTTTATATACCTGTACCATCACTAAAATGACACTATGAACAATACATTAGTATGAAAACAGTAAACTATATAGCAAGACAGAATAAACCAAATAGTTTTAGCATTTTTTATGGAAGTTAGCGAAGGTGTTAGTTCGTAGTACTTGATATTTCTTTTTATTTTTTTCTCTAAATAGCAGGATTTGAATGATTTCATATATTACTTTTTATTTGTGTATTCTTGTTTTGGTCCATCTTTCATCTCATCCTACATCAGAATCCACTGAAGAGAAACAACCAGCAACTTCACCTTCATGTGCTAATGAGGGCAGCTCTTCCAATGCCATCCATGGAATAATTGATTTGATACCTGTAACACAATTCACTGAAAGAGATAGGCTACTACTGGAAGCTCCGGAAGAGGAGCAATCTTACAGAACTGGTAGGCTGGGAGAAATGGTAGCTTATAAGTACTTCTGCGAGAAACTTGGGAAAGCATCTGTAAAGTGGGTTAATGAAAAATCAGAGATGAGACTTCCGTATGATTTGATTGTTAACGAAGAACAGAACTCGTGTTTCGTCGAAGTAAAGGCCACCACTTCTGCGAGCAAGGATTGGTTTTTGATATCAACGAATGAATGGAACTACGCATGCAGGAAGCGAGGTAGATACAGCATTGTTTGGGTCACTTTGTCAAGCTCATCTGATGCTGAAGTCATTGTGTTGAATGACCCTTTGAAGCTTTGCCAGCAAAATTTACTGCAACTGGCACTACTGATGCCCAAAACCGCAGTCATTGGTGATTGAGAGCTGAATACGTTCACGTTTATCTGATTTTTTCTGTAATCAATATTTTTGGTTAATTGTGATCAGTAGCAGATTTGAGTCAGTATGTATATGGATTTCTTTCCCTTTTTTAATTTTCTGTAATCAAGGAGATTGCTTACTGAAAGCAGTAGTATTTTTACAGGCATGCCATTATGCTATTTACACAAGTCTTTGGTTGGAGGCTTATGATTTTCTTTGTTTGATATTTGGAATGCTTTGTAGACTGTAATTAACATGTTGTCCAACTTTTTTAATGGTAAATTATATCAAAATTTCTTAAACTTTGAGGTATAATATTATGCTTGTTTGTTTTTAAATTTTTTTACTCTTCGGTTCTTTTCTTACGTTAAATATATCAAGTTAGTCTTTCGTAAATTTTATAGTTAAAATTTTTGCAAATGATCATTTTTATCTCATCATTTTCCTCCCCCCCCTCTCTCTCTCTTTCTCTCTGGCTTATTGCCTATAGTCGGAGAAGGAAAGAGAATCGTCTCTCTCTCTCTCTCTTTTTGTGAGCAGGCAAACGAATCCAGTTGCTTGCTTGAGAGAACTCTTAACTCCCTCCCTCTCTCCTTTTAGCCTCAACTATTATAATCCCAGCTGCTTACATGGACAATTGGCCTCACTCGTGAGAGCCCCTTAGGTGCTAGCGATCGGATCTCTCTTTCTTTCTTCTTCGTCTTGACCATGATTGTCGCCATTTTAACTGCTCACCTAGACGACCAGCATTCCTCATTGAATCCCCTAGTTGCTAGCCGCCTTCGCCAAATGGAGCTTGCATGCCATCTCCCTCTTCTCCCTTTCTCCTTTTGCTCTTTCTCTCTTTAAAAATTATTGGATTTGGACAAACGCACTGTGCAGAGCCTAATGGTTGCACGTTGCATAGGCATGTAGTGGGACTTACATGCCTATGTGGCGTGAACTCATTGGGAACCGAACGATGGGTTGTTTGTATGAAACAATAATCTTCTCTCTCACACACAAATAAGCAGTGTCTGACCCTCTTCTTTTTTTTTTCTCTTCAATTTAGCACCTCTCTTATTTCTCTCTCTCTCCCTCCATTTGGATGACGGCATTATAGTTATGTTATAATTTAAAAAATCTAATTTATTTTTCTTAATAAATTAAAAAAAAAATCATCTAAGCGGCCTTTGTGAGTGATTAATAAAATCTCAAGTACCTGATTGAGAATGTGAATCTTAGGCTCTCTTAGGTTGGAGGTCATTTTAATTATGATTATGACTAAAATTTTTATAAAAATATATAAAATTAAATTAATTAATATATTAAAAATTATATATAATGAGATATAAAGTGAAATTTTTTATATTATAATTTATGTATTGATAATGAAAAATAAAATTTAATTTAATTTATTTTTTTTAAAAATTGTAGACTATTTTAGTTGTAGTCATGATCAAGAGTATAGATTTATTTGATATTATATCTTAATTTAAGGACCTAAATGCTATGGAACTTTTTTTTTAAGATTTGATTTCTTTTATTTCTATTAATTTGGCAATTTTTTTAACTATTTCCGTTGAAAAACTTTATATTAGTGTATAATCTACATGAGTATTTAATATATAAAAATATGGGTATATATGCATAAATATGAAGATTGTGATAACGAATATATAAAGGATGATATCTGTATATTTAAAATTCACATATTCATTATAAGATGGTGGTTATTTATCTTTAGTTTAAATATGTAAATTATTACATTAAATATGCAATTTTTAAAAAACTCCAGTTTCAAAAATAATGTTAAGTAGATAAATAGTAGTGCAGAACAATGCGTTTCATAAACACTTATGATACATTTATTTTAACAAAATAAAATAAGATTAGAGTGAAATTATCATTCTAAATAGAATAAAATTATAATTTTTTTATTTACTTGTATGAAATAGAATATAAAATAAGAAATAAATAGAAAAATGCTAAAATACTAATAATATAACTTAATAAAAATTTATATTATTTTTTATTAAATTTAATTTTAAATAAATAAACAGATGAATATAACTTTTATAAATATATATGTACATATAGTTATATAGAAAAATGTGTATATAAATATGTATATCTATTTATATGTGTATGTGTGTAGATATATAAATAAGAGTAATTTTGAAATAATCAAATAACAATTATTCCTTGAGTAGAGGGAATGAATGATTATTTTATGAAATATGAAATAGAAATTTTTATGTAATAGTTATTCTACTAAAATAAATATAAGAATAATTATTTTATAAATAATTATTGTGAAATAAAATATTTATTTTATCTAAGTAGATGCATCCTTAAAAACTTAGATACTTAGTTTTGGTAATAATTTATATATAAAGATAGCTTTTATTATTTTCAGAGTGTTCCAAATAAATTCAAAAAAAAATTAATACGTGCATACCACTACCAAACACATAATTTAAATTTTATAATTTATTTTTAAATCCTCTTTTAAACTTTAGATTATTTTCTTATCATTTGAATCTTAAAATATAAATTACTTATACACTAATTTGATTAATTTTTAAATTTAAATATGTAGATATTCATAGAATACATAAATATGCAGATATATATACTTAAATAATATTTATTATTTAAAGGTTTATCTGCATGTGTTACATAAATATTAATATACATTACTTAGAGTATTCTTATTATTTTTTTATATTACTTAAAGAATTCTTATTTATTTGTCATTAACTTATACAGTTGTATGTTATAAAAAAAAAAAAAACTCATCAAATGTAATAAATATGATTCCGTAGATTGATGTCAATAATTTCATTTGATTCGAGGTGAAATTTTTATTCAATATAAACTTTAATTATAAAAATTGACTTTATTTTACATTTAATTTAAATATAAATATTAAAATTTAAAATATTTCACATTTTATACGTTTTTTAATATTAAAATATTTTTTTATTAAATTTAAAAAAATAAAAAATATTTTTTATCAAAAAAAACGCAAGCCGAGGTAAAAACAAAATCCCTCGGTATGCTGAAAGGATCAGTTTAACTAACGTGCGCTGCCGGTACAGCGGCAACGAATCATGTATTTAAAAACTGCTTTCTACTCAACGGCCACTTCAGCGTTCGGCGATCCGAGGCCCCGACAGCCTGACTACTGATCCACTTGTTTCAATGTACGGATCGCCAGCCGTCTACCGCGCCATGGCGGCGATGGCCGGAGGACTGCTCAGCAACCTCCGGTCTACGACGCCGACTGGAGCCCTAACTCGGTCCTTCCTTCCACAATTCCCTTGTCCTTCTCCGCCGCACCACATCACCAGAAGCAAAACCCTAGCTTCCAAGCCTCCTACAACTTCTCCCCCAATCTTCTTGTAACGCGGGAAATGGTCGAGGGCGCCGTGGCTAGGGCCGCGAGCGGCCATCTCTCGGCCGGAGAGAACGTCTCGGTGTGGGAGGTTACGCAGTCCGCAGCCACAGCTCTTCAAGTCAGCTCACGGGACTCGATAGGGTTTAGGTTCAATGACATTCCCTATCTCCGCAATCTCCAACTCGTTGAGGGGAAGGTAACTATATGTTTCTCATCTGGTTCGACCTCTTCTTAATTTGGCCAATTTTTGCTGATTTTGCTGAATGGAGTTTGCTGGTTAGGTAAATGCGTTCATCAACTGTTTCTTCAGCGTTTAGAGGATAACGACAGTGCACGACCTTGGATTGGAGATATGCAAGAGCGAGGGGGTTAAGCAGTTCGAGGAGTTAGGGCTTGGACCTCTTCTTGGGCAATCTGTTGTTCGGCAATATTTCAGGTTCCTCCAGAGGTGAAAGAAGTCTGCAGCATCACAATTGATGATTTAATCTCTAGACTAGCGATTTTCCTCTATAGGGTTAAGAATAAAGGGTTTTCCATGGAGGAATTCTAACTTTCAGAAGTATTCTGTTCCGGCAATGGAGAACCTCAGAGTGCGGATTCAAAGCATGGGGTACGTGAATTTTATGATTCCTTACATCATAGTTATTTGTTGTTGTATGCCATTTATTTGTCAAAAGTTTGATGTAATTTCAATACTTCTGCAACAACAAATAACTATGATTTATCGAAAGTTTGTTGTTGTATGTCATTTATTGGTCGAATGTCCTATGTCACTTCAATACTCATAGGTATTTGACTTCTCTTATGTTAGAGATCAATTCTTCTTCTTTTGTGCAGGTTGTATATATGATTCATAAAGGCGGCTAGGTGGGCAAGGGGGGTCTTCTCTGAAAAACATTCAAGAAAAGGGTTCGTTAAATGAACAGCAGGAGTGACAGATATATCTCATGCCTGATCATCTTGTATCTTTGTTTTCTCTTCATGATGAATGTGACAGTGAGAAAACTAAAATGGCTGGTTACCTTGATTTTGGTAACAGTGATGGTGCTCTTGTTAATAAGTGTTATAAATGTTGGCCAGCACAAAAGGGAATGGGCAAGAAACAAACTAGCTGCCAATGCAATGGTTCACCATTTGTTGACGAGTTATAGCTGATTGGTTTAAGGACCCGTTTGGATAGAGGGTAGGATAAGCTAACCCGGGTTAGCTTAACCCCATTAATGGGGCCATTTGGATAGGTGGGTTAACTGGGTTAACTCAAGTTAACCCAGCTAACCCACCAAACGTATTACAACGCGTTATCTTATCCCCTGGGTTAACTAACCCAGCGGGCTTCCCTTACCCCGCCTACCCCTGGGTTTAGCTACCCCAGCCGCGATTCAGGGGTAAGGGCGGAGATGGTGGATCTGCGCTCTCTCTCGCGCGAAGCCTGCGGGAGCGGTTGGGTTTTTCGCGTTGCCGGATGATGGCGCCGCTCCAGGCGCGGCGACAGAGGGGATTTTCTCCTCTGAAACGCAGGCCGGCGCAATGCCTCTCTGGCAGCGGAGGCCTTCTGGGTTGGTGATGGTGAGTGCTCTTGGTTTGTAATCTGTTCAGGTAAACATGACTGTCTCCTCTTTGCCTCCCCTAATCGCAGATCTGTCTGCCCATTAGGGCAGATCTGCCTGCCCTAATCGTAGATCTGCCAACTCCTGGGTTTGCTACGGTGGATCCCCTCTGTTTTTCTTAGTTTGGTGCTGTTCATCTTTATTATTCCTAGTTTGGTGATGTTCATCTTCATTATTTTATTTTTTCCACTGTTTTTCTGCCTGCAATTTTTCCTCTGTTTTTCTGAGGTTTGTCATTCTTTCGTGTTCCTTCTTGCTTCTGCCTGGAATATCTGTTGCCCATTATCTCAACCTTTTTTTTAATTACATCCCCTCTGTTTTTCTTGTTTTTGTGTTATTTATCTTTATCATTCCTATTTGTACTGAAATTTTTTCCACTGTTTCCTATTTAGTTTTGTGATTCTGTGGTGTGTTTTCTTCTTTCTGCTTGGAGTTGCTGCTGCCCATTCTCTGAACGATTGTTTTTTTTTAATTCATACATGCTGCAGTGGCTGTGTACTTCTCTAATTTTTTTTCTTGTGGCTAAGGCCTGATTGTGCATTGTGATTCCCTCTGTTTTTCTTGGTGTTGTGTTGTTCATCTGCATTATTCCTAGTTCATTTGCGATTTTTCCACTGTTTTTTCTGAGGGCTGAGGGCTGCTTGTGTAATGTGATGACCTGGCTTTGTGTCATATTACTCATGTTATCATTGTCACTATTAAACAGCACTAATTGATTATCATTTTACTAATATTCTTGCTATGAGCCATAGCCATGTTACCATGCTGATTGGGTGGACTTTGTCTAATGTAACCCATGTTACATGATTCATTGCCATGCTACTCAATAATTTATGTCATGTTCCTCTTTTGTCATTGTTTAAAATGAGAGCTCTTATCTCCACTATATTATTCTAAATTATGTTCATTATGCTTTGGCTATTTTTTTGGTCTGTTGTGTCATTGTTCTCTATTTATTGCTGAATTTGGATGGTCATCTTACCTGTGCTTTCAAGTTTTAGCATTCTCTCCTGATTGCTTTGCTCTAACGGCTTTCTAGTAAGTCTACTTTTTCTTTAGTCTCATTCAATATTTATGTTCTGCTACAGTTAAGCTATAGTTCGTATATGAATAGATACCACACTTGTTCTTATGCTACTTCTGAAATATGGGCAATGAATTTTTTGACAATTAAAAAAAAAGGAGGTCTGATTAATCTCAAAGTGATTTCATGCTATATGTCAGTTATCCTTGGTATCCAGGTGGAGAGGTAAACGTGAAAATGTTTTGCTTTTTGCCGATCCAAATTACCGTAGCCGACATACAAATTTCTGAGCCCAGTACTTTTAGCCTATCAATAGACAAAAAATAGTGAGATAAAACTTAATGTTACCCTTTTCACATATCAGTGCATGTACTGTTTCGGATTTTGATGTTTGTTTGTTCATTTGGTTTCTTCGTAGCTGTTGATTCTTAAATGTATTCGGATTACTTGTTAAAACATATAGCTGTATATTTGTAAAGTTCGTTAACGTTTCTCTATTCGTTCAAATTTTCAGTTCAGTTCTTGTTAATTTATCTGGTTCTATGTTCTGTTATGATTTCTGATCTTATTCAATTCCGTTTAAGTTGAAATTAATCCTTTTTATTACAGTCGTGGATGCTTCAAAATTATTTTCTTTCACATTTTAGAAAGCAATATTTTAGATGTGGTTTTCTGGAGCATCATGCATTATTTTTACGTTCTTCTTTCTGTTTGTTAGAACTTAAGGCTTAGCTTTTGGCTTAAACTAATAAATCTAATGAAAAATGTGAATGACTTTTAGAGGGTCTATCACATTTATGCAAGACAGCTTGTAAGTAGTGCATGGAATGCAATCACCTACTTCTTGTAAATTTACCAACTTAAGTTGTGGGCAATGATGAATCTCCAATAACGTGGTCGGAGTAATTTCCTTATTTGTACACTTGATGAAAACTTAACCCTTTTTCGTGCAATATCAACTTTCCTTGGTTTGTTGGTGGAGAGATAAACATGGTTATATTATGTTTTTAACAGGGCCAAAACTGAGTTGGGAGATGCAATGATGAGATTTAAGTATTCCGTAGCTTTATCAACTGTTTGGTTGAATTTGAATTATGAGGTTGATTGAGTCCACAACAAACTTTTTATGCATGTTAAAAGTTTTAATATTTGAATTTACTTCACCATTTATAATTTCTGTTAGGCAATATGAACTCTGGTTTCCGACGCATGGGCCAGAATAAACTATCAATTAGGAAGCCATCGCGAACTATGCCTGCAGATGATAGAATAGCAGAAACTGAAGATGAGACACAAATCGGTCCCTCAAACCTAAGAGCGAATAGAAAAAGTAGGGATCCAAATTTTTCTAATGAAGAAAAGGATAGATTAATTTTGCTTATCATTGAGAAACATAATAATAGGGACGTGATTAACGGGAATCCTATGCCTTTGGCTTGGATTGAGATTACTAAGGCTTACAACAACCAAGTGGGTACTAAGAAAACGGCTCAACAATTAAAACATTTTTGGAAAACATTGAAAAAAGAATACAGGAAGTATCATGAACTTGCTGGGCGGAGTGGGTTGGGATGGGATCCAGTTAAAAACACACCAGATGCAACCGATGATTTGTGGAAAGAAATTCTTCAGGTGTGATGTAGTATTATTTATCAAATTTGAGTACCAACACTAATTGTTTCTGCAACTTATAGTCTTAATTTGTATAGGTTCATCCAGAATATGAATCTTTACGAAGGAAGCTCTTTACACATTACGAAGCAGTTGAGGACCTTATTACAAACACGTACGCATTGTGCAACCATGCAAGGTCTTCCGTCAATTACATGTCAACGGCTGAGTCTCCAGAAATGGACGCAAATGTTCAAGTAAACGAGAATGCCTTTACTGAACCTGTTTTCGATGTTAGATACGTTTCTGGGGAAGGATCTAGTTTTGCTGAGAACTACGTTTTTGTTGAGGATAATGATATAACATGTGACTCTTCCTCAGGGAGTGGTGGTAAGCGTGTAGCTGAAACAGGCAAAGAACGTAGACGACGAAAAAAAAGTTTTACCAAAGACGATGTAGAGAGTGCCTACTATCTGAGGCAAGAAACAAAACAAATATTGCATTGCATGCAATGCAACGCGCAATGCCTTACACTATGGAAGACGCAATGAAAAAGTTAGCATGTATGCAAAATTTAACAGACACCGCACTTTGTGCAATGATAGATGCATTAAATGAAACTCTTAACAATATCACAATGTTCATGATGCTAAATGGGAGTCGCTTAGAAACTTGGGTTGGTGTTACTGTTGTCCGACATGCTCAATTTAGTCGAATGTCAATATTTACCGATCGACCAAACCCATCATTTGACCCTCCCCCCACCTTTTAGTGTAAGATTGAGCATTTTACTTGTTATGTCTCTAATGTTTCTACAAACAGTTGTTTTGAGTTTGTTGTACTACTGTTTAGCGTTGCAGTAATAATATTGTTTTATTCTGTACCCTCACTGTTTGTAATATTGTCTCGTTGTATTGTATTAGTAAAATAATAAGATGTTTTTGTATTCTCAATTTGGTAATGAAATGTTTATTATAATATGCTACAGATGGACATTAGCCAATTTTATGGGAATGGGGTTGCCAATCTCATTACATGCTTAGATGAAGAGACAGCATTACTGGAATTTGTTTCTGAGTTTGCTGAGTTAGACTAATCTAATGTACACATTCTTCGAGTTATGTACAATAGACCATACCCCGGTAATTTTTACATCCATGAGATCTTAAATGGGCATGATGTGCGAACATATAACTGTTTTCGTATGCCTGCACAAGCATTTATTGGCCTGAGGGACCTGTTAGCAGACCGTACTGTCCTAAGAGATACTCGGTACATGCCAGCAGCAGAGCAGTTAGCAGTATTTTTGTGAGTTATTGCGCAAGCTGATAGTTACCACAGCGGGCGACGCGCGGTGGTTTCCCGAACCGGCAGAGAGGAAGAAAGGGAAAGTGGGCTGAGAAATTACATCCAGGGGCCTGGATTTTGGTTGAACTATAGTAAGGAAAAGTTTTTTTTTTTTTTTT